>JAOWBR010164104.1:0-11981 GCA_028571145.1 Dionaea muscipula
ATCGAGCCGCTATTTGCAGATCAGGCGGGAGTTAGTTCTCTGGTTCTCAACAGAACCAGACGGGACAGAGAGGGTCCCGGGGGGCACGGGCAGTCATCAGCCTCTGTTTCCACTGTTCAGAGGCCTTTTCGACCAGTCGTTCAGCAGACGACTGGGAGAGGGAGAGGAGTTGCTTCCACTTCAGGGAAGCAGGTGGTTTCGGGACAGGTGTTTACCATGGTGCATGAAGATGTTGTTGCTTCTCCCGATGTGGTGCAAGGTACCCTCACCATTTGACTTAGTGTTTTGCCCGAGTTCTTTATGAGTTTGGTGTCATGCATTATTTTGGTTCATCTTGGTTGCATTGTTAGTAGATTTTTAGGTTGTTCCATTTGAGTCGATGGTCGATTGTCGGCGCCACTTTTGTTGATGACTTAGTAGATTGATTGCTTGGACATGTGTGATTTTAAGGACATTAGGCATGGATTGGCTAGCTCGGCACTAGACCGCCTAGATTGTGTTTTGAGGAGAGTTTTGTTGCTTGAAGATGAGTCAGTTTTGAGTTGACGGTGATGGGACTAGATATTTCCTTTTGACATGATTTCAGTACCATGTTTGATGGACTTGTGAGGATGTGCTGTTTTGTATTTTTGCGATTGATGTCTTTTGATGTGATAGTGGGATTGGAGACCGGAGATCTCTTTGCTGTGATTGACTTGTAATTAGTTTTGTGAGGTTTTCTCTTGATTGTGGAGTTGGATTGTTTTTAGCATATGATGCTAAGACTTTCTTTGGATGGATCTTGATGAGTCAAGAGAGAGTTAGTAGCTCAGTGGTAGGATGATTTTTGAGGGACGGGTTTCTGAGTGATCATTTGGGGTACCTATTTGACAGGGATCCTTTTTGCTTGGATTAGTGAGCTTTCGACTGTTGATGAGGACTTGGGTCTTTCTTGGTTTGATTGGGAGCTTGCGTTCCCCCATCGAGGGTAACTAAGATGGAATCTTGTAGAAGTAGAGTTGTTTTAGATTTTGTCATGAGTTTTGGATGGACACCTGCATCTGCTACAGTGTGGGTAGGATGCTTAGATTTTTGATCCTGATTGATCGTTTCCGTTGTGGTGGCGTTTTGGATGACTCGTGAATTGGTTGGGATGTGATCTTGGTTTAGATATAAGAGGAGTTGGACCTGAGGTGGCTAGGTGTGAGAGTATTTCCAATGCAAGTGAGACTTGATCCGTACCATTGATGATGCACACATTACCGGGACAGACAAGAAGCACTTGTGCTTGGCGAACTTTTCCACCTACTGTTGACCCTGGAAGATTGAGGCCACGATGAGTTAGATGGAATATAGGAGATCAGAGGGCGTGTTTGAGATACGCAGTTTTCTGAGATCGATAGAGTGTTACCAGGGATTCATTCTGGATTGGTTGCTTCGTGTATCGTCTCATAGAGGATCTGTGCTTGGGGTGATGTTAGAGTTGTGCGATTAATTCATGAGCTGTAGACTTGTTCGGCTTGCTTGGTTTTGCACATGTTCTGATGGTTTTGAGATTGAAGTTAGATGTTCTGTGTGATGTAGTGACTGGTGCACCTCGTAGGGATCTTTTGGTGGTTTGGCTAGTCAGCCGTGCGAGAGTGTGAGGCGCTTGATGATGTTAGTGAGTTTGACCTGGGGTTGATCGAGGTTAATGGTTCTTGCGCGACGTCCGTTGTTATTTGTTAGGCATGGATCAGTGTGGCATTGTTCGTAATGTTGATTGAAAAGGACTGTGACCGTATTCTCCGACTTGTGAGCGTAGTTGATGAGTTGGCTTCGGGATAGAGGAATCTCTGTGCAGTGTGGTGAGGATATGTGGATCATGTAGAGATAGTCTTGAATGTTTGTCATGCCTTTTGTTTGTGTTTCGACATTTGTTGTGGTGTGGATGATTGATTAAAATTTTTAATCCTGGTCGACCGTTTCCACTGGTGTTGTTGTTGACTTTTAAGAAGGGGTAGTTGGGTATCGAGTTCTTGACATGCGACTTTTGGGATTGGATGGGTTCTTTTCCTTGGTCCTTTGGTGGACAAGGATGATGATCTATGTCTAGGACTGGTAGTTCCTGATTTGGCAGGACTCTTCAGATGTTTTGTTTAAGGTAAACCTACCTTGTTTTATCGTTCGTTGATCTTTGGACGGTGATGACGTTGGGTGGGTAGACGCCTGTGGGCGTGTTGTTGATTTGCTTTTGAGATTTGCAAGATTGACTTCTCTCTCATTGGATTGCTTGAGGTTTCGGGACTCCATCGGTTTTGTGGTTTTGATTGATGGCTTGGGATTGTTGGACGTGGACCATTGATTCTGTTGTTTGGATTGGTCTTGCACATTTGGTGCACGTTTCTTGGGGTTTGTGATCGATTGGGTCAGAGAGTAAGAGTTTCATTTTCTGTTTTGGGGTCATGTGTTGAGATTCAAGGTGTTTTTCGACTAGTGGTTGACTCAGATGTTTGTGGCTTGTCTCGTTGGTGGTTCTTCTGGGATTCATGACTCCCACATTTTGATGTGTGTGCTTTTGATCACTGTTAGGGTTTTGTGTTCTTGATGGTTCGAGCAGATTTGACTTTCTAGTTTTAGTGCGTTAAGATTTTAGGATCTGGAAAAGAGGTTTTGAGGAGCGAGATAATTTGAGAGGATGTGATCTTCGAGTAGTGCCCGTTGAGACTTTGGACTCATGATTCCAGATGACTTTGATTGGTGATGAACCTTTGACGCAACCACGCGGTGAGGAGACCACGTGGGAGCGTGAGGAAGAGATGCCTGAGAGATATCCACAATTTTCATTTAAGATTCTCTTTTGACTTTGTTTATCCGATCTCGAGGACGAGATCTTTTTATAGGGGGTAGAATGTAATACCCCGTGTTTTTATATTCATTTTTATATTGATTTATGCTTATTTATGATCGATAATTCATTTATGAGATTTTTAATTTTTCGGTGAATAGTAACTTCGTGAATAGTGTTCTCGGGTATTTATGGTCATTCGGCTACTTTTTGCATCGCATGACGTACGACCGATTTGAGCATACCGGCACGACTGGGACGATGAGATATGACCAAGGAGTACCATATTGATGTATGTGGATTACGCCGATTTTTCCCGGTTTAATGGATTGTGATGGGACGGTTTTTGACATTTCGAAATTGGGTTCATTTCGATCTTCTCGAGATTGTATGATTTTAAGTGGTGAGTTTGGGACTTGTCGGATTAGTTTTCCATGTGTGATTTGTGATTAGTGTAGGTTAGTGTGTTAAGTGTGTGGTTGGTGGAGTTTGAGTGTGAGAGTGGACATAGTTGAGGTAGTGTGTGAATGTGTATTTGTGATGTATTTTGACCGGATTGGGGGGGGACTTCTTTCAGCCATTTCTTGGCCTTTCCCACGTGAGGAAGAAGGAGAAGAGGAAGGAGAAGAAAGAAAGAGAAGTTTGAGGAGATTTCCACTATTTTCACTTGAGCTCTACTTGGATGTTGATTGTTTCTTGCTTGAAGATGATTTTGGGCAGCTAGAGATAGGCGATTGCTCCTTCATCCTTGTGTATTTGAGGTAATTTCTTAGTTTCCTCTTAGTTTTCCTTGGTTCTAGGTTTTTCATGATTTTGGATGGATTTTGAGATGTTGATTTTGTGTTGAGCATGATTTTGATGATGCTAGATGGCTTGTTTGGTTTGATTCTTGTTTGGTGACTTGTGAGAAGTGTTTGATTGAGATTTGGTTAAGTTTTTGGGTTGGGATCGAGTTTGGTCATCGGCTGAATGTTGCAGATTTCTGCAGAAGTGCAGAAATCTGTACGGTGGACGTCCTCGTGGACGTCCTAGAGTACATCCACCACAACGCCCGCCGTTCATTTTTTTCCATTTCCAGAAGTGACAGAAGGCTTCGCAGACGTTCTCGAGGACGTCCGCCGTTGATTTTTCTGCTCCTTATGATTTCTTAGTTCAGTAGATTGTGAACATTTTGAGATTGTTTTCCGGTGGGTCGGGGCTCGACTTTAGACCCATCTTAGATGGTGTTTGGGGTGTAGAATAGGGTATTTTTGGTCATTTAGGATGTTGACCTTTTCGTTTAGCCGTTGGACGGGTTTTGAGACTTTTGTGCATGATTTTGTATCAGGGACCGACCGTGATCCAGTTGAGCGACTTGTGCTCGGTTAGAGGATTCTTGGTGATTCTTAATCCTCGTTGTTCAGGTGAGATGTTGTATGGATCGATGGTACTTGAAGGTTAAGATTTCATAAAGTTTTACATATATTTAATTACGGTAAATGCATTCCGTAATAGTATGCTTCGCTTTGGATCCATTGTGCATGATGCTTATTTTTACGATCGTTGTGTCGAGGATATTACAGATGATTGATTGATGCTTTAACCCGAGCTATTGGCCATTGGGTAGTTTTAAGACATGAGATATGGACCAGAATTTAAGTCCTTGGATTTCTTCCCTGAGTGGAAGCCAAGGCCACCTATGGGTGACACAACGTCCGTAAGTCAATCCGTTGGCAGCGGGGAGACTAGGGCGGTTGCCTCTTGATGTTACATGTGTGCGGGTGCCATCCCGGGATGTATATCGAGTAGGATTTTACTAGGGTACCCTAGCCAGCGTGTTTTGTCATGGCAAGTTTGTTTATCCATATTCTCTATGTCTCAGTATTTAGAGGACGAGTCCTCCCAGATGTTTTATTGTCAGATTCTTAGATTTTATTTATGTTTCCTCCCAGTTGTTTTTACAATTTAGAGAGTGATTACTCTCAGTTGCTTTATAGTCAGATATTTATCTTTGGACCTTTTATGAGCGCATGTTTCTAGTTTTAATCATTTATCATTCTGTCCGTATTTCAACTCACCAGCTAGCGATAGCTGATGGATATTACCTCTGCTTGTTTTGGCAGGTTTTGATCAGTGATTTGTAGCTGGATGTGGCGAGGAGCGATGTGACCTCGTACGACTTTTATTTTCATTTCCGCTGCATGATGTACTGATGTTCTGTTTAGTTTTAGACTTTGTGGTCAGTCCGGATGTTTGATTCCTGTGGTGGAATTTATGGTATTAGATTATGTATATTTTTAGCTTTTACGCTTCCATGTTTGATGTCCGATTTACTTTTCTCTCGTGATTGGATTGATTTAGTATTTTAGCTTCACTCCTTTTAGCTTCAATGGCTCGTGGCTCACCCCACGGGTTATCGCCGGTAGCATATGGTTTCGAGTGTTACATTTGTGGTATCAGAGCTGGTCGGTTCATTACCGATTCAACTCTATTTGAGATGGTTTTGAGTGTGGACTTTTAAGTCTTGTTTTCATGTTTTCTTAGAATGAGGCACCGTCTCCCGACATCCATAGTTATGTTTCTCATTTTACCTCTTCGATATTTGAATTCCTTGCACTCATGTGCCATTTTCTACCATGTGGGTATAGTTTCAGTATGGTTCATACGAGGACGAGGGCAGGGTTGACTACCTCGTTAGAGGAGGAGCCACAGAGAGTGGGACGACCTCCACTTGCTAGGGGCGGACGCCTAGCAACTGGTGTGGAAACCCGTACAGTACCAGTGACACCTGCTGCGACTGAGGCAACAGGATAACGTGGACCGAGATTGTCCGACGAGGAGTGGGACATCATTAGACAGTTCAGAGCATGATGAGCTGAGACATATGCTAGAGAGGATGCATATGTTCGGGATGATGAGACCCGAGTGGATGAGGATTTTTCTGAGGAGGAGGTTGAGGTTCGACACCCACGGAGGGTTGGCCCCATTCCTGCACACATTCCTAGAGGAGCACCACCTGCACCGGAACCGGCAATGGTGGCTCATGCTGAGGAGGAGTTCCAGGGTCGATTGTTTGACCGATTCTTAGGGACTAGACCCCCTACCGTTGTTGGCTCCATTGATCCCATGGATGCCAGTCATTGGTTGATGGGCTTAGAGCGGGTTTTGAAGTGGATTGGGTGTCCTCTTGAGCATAGAGTGTCTTTGGCGACTTACCAACTTCGGGAGTCGGCCGAGTTTTGGTGGCTTGGACTAGAGAGGAGGTATGAGACTCACCCTGGAGATTTAACTTGGGTGGTTTTCCTTACAGAGTTTGAGAGGAAGTTTTACTCTACACAGATGAGGGCAGAGAAGAAGACGGAGCTTTTGAGTCTTCAACAGAGGGAGATGTCGGTTGTTGACTATGAGGCGAGATTTTATGAGCTTGCACGATTTGCTCTAGTGTTGGTGACCACTGATGAGGATCAAATGTTTCTTTTTCTTCAGGCTATGAACCCTGATCTGCAGGTGACTATCCGCGGACTTAGATGTGAGTCATTGGCGGATATGGTGGAGAGAGCTGCAGGTGTGGAGAGAGGATTGTTCTTATCGAGGGGTCTCAACCCTAAGAGACCGAGAGAGACTTTTTCTTCTCCTAGTCAGGGGAAGAAGGGAGGAGGGAAAGAGGGACCGCGGCAGTCCCAGTCCGGATTTCACTCAGGTTCTTCCCAGACCCAGGGACATTTGTGCTCACGATGTGGAGTGCGTCATTCTGGAGGGGTTCGTTGTGATGGCACACCTTTTGTCTGCTTCTCGTGTGTACATCCAGGTCATCGAGCTGTTGTTTGCAAATCAGGTGAGAGTCAGTTCTCTGGTTCTCAGCAGAACCAGATGGGACAGAGAGGATCCCATGGACACGGACAGTCTTCAGCATCGACTTTCGCTGTTCAGAGGCCTTTTCGACCAATCGTCCAGCAGCCGACTGGAAGAGGGAGAGGAGTTGCTTCCACTTCTAGGAAGCAGGTGGTTTCAGAACGGGTGTATACCTTGGCGCATGAGGATGCTATTGCTTCTACCGATGTGGTGCAAGGTACCCTCACCATTTGACTTAGTGTTTTGCACAAGTGCTTTGTGAGTTTGGTGTCATGCATTCTTTTGGTTCATCTTGATTGCATTGTTAGTAGATTTTTTTAAGTTGTTCCATTTGAGTCGATGGTCTTATGTTGGTGTCACTTTTGTTGATGACTTGGTAGATTGAATTCTTGGACATGTGTGATTTTAAGGACATTTGGGCATGGATTGGCTAGCTCGGCACTAGGACGCCTAGATTTTGTTTTGAGGAGAGTTTTGTTGCTTGAAGATGAGTCAGTTTTTAGTTGACGGTGATGGGATAAGATATTTCCTTTTGACATGATTTCAGTACCATGTTTGATGGACTTGTGAGGATGTGCTATTTTGGATTTTTGCGATTGATGTCTTTTGATGTGATAGTAGGATTGGAGACTGGAGATCTCTTTGCTGTGATTGACTTGTAGTTCGTTTTGTGAGGTTTTCTCTTGAATGTAGAATTGGATTGTTTTTAGCATATGATGCTATGACTTTCTGCGGATGGATCTTGATGATTCGAGAGAGAGCTAGTAGCTCAGTGGTAGGATGATTTTGAGGGATGGGTTTCTGAGTGATCATTTGGGGTGCCTGTTTGACATGGATCCTTTTTGCTTGGATTGGTGAGCTTTCGACTATTGATGAGGACTTGGGTCTTTCTTCGTTTGTTTGGGAGTTTACCTTTCACCATCAAGGGTGACTGAGATGAAATCTTATAGAAGTAGAGTTGGTTTAGATTTTGTCATGAGTTTCGGATGGACACCTGCATCTGCTGCCGTGTGGGTAGGATGCTTAGATTTTTTATCCTGGTTGACCGTTTCCGTTGCGGTGACGCTTTGGATGCCTCGTGGATAGATTGAGATGTGATCTTGGTTTGGACATAAGAGGATTTAGACCCGAGGTGATTAGGTGTGAGAGTGTTGCCAACACAAGTGAGACTTGATCCGTATCGTTGATGATGCGCACATTACCGGTACAGATAAGAAGCACTTGTGCTTGGCGAGCCTTTTCATCTGTTGTTGTCCCTAGAAGATCGAGGCCATGATAAGTTAGATGGACCAAAGGAGATCAGAGGACGTGTTTAATATACGCATTTTTTTGAGATCGATAGGATGCTACCGGATATTCATTCTAAATTAGTTGCTTCGTTGTTTCGCCTCGTTGAGTATCTGTGCTTCGGGTGATGTGAGAGTCGTGAGCGATTGATTCATGAGTTGAAGACCTGTTCGGCTTGTTTGGTTTTGCACATGTTCTGATTGTTTTGAGACAGAAGTTGGATGTTCTGTGTGTTGTAGTGACTGATGCACTTTGTTGGGATCTTTCAGTAGTTTGGCTAGTTAGCGGTGCGGGAGTTTGAGGTGCTTGATGATGTTAGTGAGTTTGACCTGGGGTTGATCAAGGTTGATTGTTCTTATGCGACGTCTGTTTGATTCGTTAGGCATGGATCAGTGTGACATGGTTCGTGATGTTGATCGATAGGACTGTGACTATTTTCTCCGACTCGCAGGTATGGTTGATGGGTTGGTTTCAGGATTTAGGAGTCTCTATGTTGTGTTGTGATTTTTGTAGAGATTGTTTTGAGTTTTGTCATGCCTTTTGGTTGGGCTTCGACATTTATTGTGATGTGGATGATTGATTGAGATTTTCGATCCTTGTTGACCATTTCTGCTAGTGTTGTTGTTGATCCTTAAGGAGGGACAATTGAGTAGCAACTTCTTGACGTGCGACTTTTGGGATTGAATGGATTCTTTTCCTTGGTCCTTTGGTGGACAAGGATGATGATCTTTATCTAGGATTGGTAGTTCCTGATTTGGCAGGGCACTTCGGATGTTTTGTTTTAAGGTAAACTTACATTGTTTCGTCATTCGTTGACCTTTAGACGGTAATAACGTTGGGTGGACGGATACCGATGGGCGTGGTGTTATGGATTTTCTTTTGAGATTTGTTAGGTTGACTTTTCCCTCACTTGGATTGCTTGAGGTTTCGGGAACTCCATCGGTTTTGTGGTTTTGATTGATGATTTTGGACTGTTGGGCATTGGTCATAGACTCTGTTGGTTGGAATGGTCTTACACATTTGGTGCACAATGCTTCTTGGGTTTCATTTTCTATTTTGGGGTGATGTGTTGAGATTCATGGTGGATTTTGATTAGTGGTTGACACGGATGCTTGAAACTTGTTTCTTTGGTGGTTCTTCTGGGATTCATGACTCCCACGATTTGATGTGTGTGCATTTGATCACTGTGAAGTTTTTGTGTTCTTGATAGTTCGAGCAGGTTTGACTTTCCAGTTTTTGTCTGTTGAGACTTGGGATTTTGATTCTTGATGACGTAGGGTGGTGATGATTCTTTGACGTAACCACGCGGTGGAAAAGACCTTGTGGGGGCATGAGGAGGAGATGTTTGAGATATATCCATACTTTTCACTTGAGATTCTCTTTAGGATTTGTTTTTTTTATCTCGAGGACGAGATCTTTTTATGGGGGGTAGAATGTAATACCCTGTGATTTTATAATCATTTTTTTTTATTGTTTTACACTCATTATGATTTTTGGTGATGAGTTTTTAACTTGACGGATTCGTTTCCTTAGCGTGATTAGTGATTAATGGTTTTTAGAATGTTAGTGAGGGAAGTTTGTGGATATGGAGTCTGATTGTGGTTAACATTTAATGTGTTGTGTGTGGATGTGTACTTGTGATGAGGTGAACCGATTTAGGGGCTTCCTCCACCCCACTTTCTGCTACCTTTGACCGAAGCAAGCAAAGCGAAAGAGAAGGAAGAAGAGCAAGGTGAAAAAGAAGGGAGGAAAAGGATGGAAAGGTGAGGAAATTTTGGGATTTTTGGTGATTTGGTCATCTCCTTTGGGTATTGAGGCTCATTCTTGGCTTGCACATCTTGGGGTTCCTTTTTGGAGGCTTGGGGAAGGATCATCTCCATCTCATTTGGTGATTTGAGGTAACCACTTAGGTTGATTTTTCATGTTTTTCCATGATTCCATGCTAGGGTGGATTTTAGTGTGGTGATTTTTGTGTTAGACATGTGTTTAATGGTTAGGGGAAGCTTAATTTGCTTGGAGACATGTTTTAAGACTTGTTAGAGGCATTGGTGATGTGCTTTGGCTAATTTTTGGGTTGGGATCGGGTTTTGGTCATTGGTTGAATGTTGCAGATTTCTACAAAAGTGCAAAAATCTGTGCGATGGACGACCTCGTGGACGTCCTCAAGGACGCCCACCACGACGTCTGCCGTTCATTTTTGCCATTTCCAGAAATGACAGAAGGCTTCGCGGACGTCCTCGAGGACGTCCGCCGTTGATTTTTCTGCTCCTTTTGATTTCCTGGTTTAGTTGATTGTGAACCTTTTGAGATTGGTTTCCGGTGGGTCGGGGATCGACTTTAGACTCATCTTAGATGGTGTTTGCGGTGTAGAATAGGGTGTTTTTTGTCATTTAGGATGTTGACCTTTTTGTTTAGCCGTTGAATGGGTCTTGAGGCTTTTGTGCATGATTTTGTATCAAGGACCGACCGTGATCCAGTTGAGCGACTTGTGCTCGGTTAGAGGATTCTTGGTAATTCTTAATCCTCGTAGTTCAGGTGAGATGTTGTACGGATCGATGGTACTAGAAGGTTTAGTATTTCATAATGTTTTACATATATTTAATTACGGTAAACGTATTCCGTAATAGTATGCTTTGTTTTGGATCCATTACGCATGATGCTTATTTTACGACCGTTGTGTCGAGGATTTCACAGATGATTAATTGATGCTTTAACCTGGGCTATTGGCCTTTGGGTAGTTTTAAGACATGAGATATGGACCAGGATTTAAGTCCTTAGATTTCTTCCCTGAGTGGAAGCCAAGGCCACTTGCGGGTGACACAACACCCGTAAGTCAATCCGTTCGCGGCGGGGAGACTAAGACGGTTACCATTTGAAGTTACATATGCGCGGGCGCCATCCCGAGATGTATATTGAGTAGGTTTTTACTGGGGTTCCCTAGCCAGCGTGTTTTGTTATGGCAAGTTTGTTTATCCATATTCCTTATGTCTCAGTATTTAGAGGACGAGTCCTCCCAAATGTTTTATTATCAGATTCCTTGTATTTAGAGGATGTTTCCTCCTAGTTGTTTTACAGTTTAGAGAGTGATTTCTCTCAGTTACTTTATAGTCAGATATTTATCTTATGGACCTTTTCATGAACTTGTTTCAAGTCTTATTCATTTATCATTCTGTCCGTATTGCATCTCACCAGCTAGCAATGGCTGATGGATATTACCCCTGCTTGTTTTGGCAGGTTTTGATCAGTGATTTGTAGCTGGGTGCGGCGGGGAGAGGTGTGACCTCATAGGGCTTTTATTTTCTTTCCGCTGCATGATTTTGGATGTTCTGTTTAGTTTTAGACCTGATGGTCCGACTGGATGTTTGATTCCCGTGGTGGAGATTCGTAGTATTGTTTATGTATATTTTGGTATCTACGCTTCCTTGTTTGATGTTTCGATTGACTTTTCTCTCGAAATTGGGTTGATTTAGTATTTTAGCTTCACTCCTTTTGGCTTCAATGACTCGTGGCTCACCGCAAGAGTTATCGTCGATAGCACCTGGTTTCGGGTGTTACATTTATGGTATCAGAGCGGGTCGATTTAATACCGATTTGACTCTATTTGAGATTGTTTGGAGTGTGGACTTTTGAGTCTTGTTTTTATGTTTTCTTAGAATAAGGCACCGTCTCACGGCATCCATAGGTATGTTTCTCATTTTACCTTTCCGATATTTGATTTTCCTTGCACTCATGTGTTGTTTTCGATTCTTGTGGATATCTAGAATGGTTAGCTCACAGACGGGGGCAGGTACGACCCCATCTTCTGAGGAGACTCCCCGACAGACGGGACGACCTCCATTGACTAGGAGCAGACGCCTGATGACTGGTGTGGGGACCAGTGCAGTACCGGTGACACCTGTTACGACAGAGGCGACAGGATCACGTGGACCGAGATTGTCCGACGAGGAGTGGGACATCATTAGAAAATTCAGAGCACGACGAGCTGACACATATGCTAGAGAGGATGCATATGTTCGGGACGACGAGACCCGATAGGATGAGGATTTTTCTGAGGAGG
>JAOWBR010164115.1:0-10406 GCA_028571145.1 Dionaea muscipula
TTTTTACTTTTTATAATATTTTGATAAAATTTTATATACTTGAATAATACTATTTAATAATATATAATTATAAAAAATTTAAAAAACTCGTTAGATCATTCAGTTTGTTAGGCTAACGAGCTTTTTTATCGAGCTCGAGCTTTTAGAGTTCGAGCTCGAGCTCAACTCGAGCCGAGCTTTTCGAGCTTTTTCCGAGCCGAATCACGAGCCGAGCTCGAGCTGTATCGTCTCATCTACACCCCTACTGAGTCCACCGTCCACACTAATTCCACTATTAAGGAAAAAATTTGTCTATACATCGACTACCCAAAAACATAGGAGCACAGCAAAAAATTATTGTGTTTTGGTTGTACAGAATCAAAACCGTTGAATTAAATAAATGACGTAGATGATGTTGTATAAAATAGTTGTGTAATTTTATTGGGCTTGTATCATATTTGACATTTGGACTCCTTCAGTGGACCCCAAAATCCTTTTAAATTAGACCGCCACTAAACTAGCAAATGGGTCGGCATATATTAAATTATAACTATTGATTTCCCAAAATCCCATAAGTCACAATAACAAATCAATGGCATTGATATCTTTAAAAGGACCGAGATTGTAGAGACGGTTGGGATGACGGCAACTGACAATCACATGGAATTAATCAACGGACCACACAGCATATTGGAGAAGTCCATGGATAACAGAAAGCAAAGGACTCATCCACACGCAAGCAAATCACTAAATCATCAGCAAAAAAAATAAAATAAAATAAAATAAAAGGAATCCGAAATTCCGAATATGGAGGAAAATAGAAAGAGAGCAAAAGAAGAAGAGGAGGAAGCGGGGAACTCACAGAGCCCGGACCCAATGGAGAGGAACGTCAACGGAGGCAATGACAACGAGATCGGCATCGACGTTGAGCTTTCTGAGTGATCTCATCATGACACGTGTCGCTACGTAGAACTCGTAGTCCCTCGGTGTTCCCATGTACATCATCGCAGCGTATGCATTCCTGTGCCGCTGCCGCTGCTGTTGCTGTTGCCGCCGCTGCTGCGGCAACTGCTGCGGCGCCGCCTTCTTCCCCCTGTCCCCAACCGCAACCCCCTCAGCTCCCTCAAACGACGTCGCCGACACAATCACCGCCGCACACCACGCAACTATGGCCGCAATCCTCATCCACATCCACAAATCCATCTAGCTTAGCTCGTCCCCTTCTCTCTCTTTCCTTCCTCTTTTTCTAACTCAACTCCACCACCTCTCTATCAATCTCGATCTCCCACAACAAAAACAAAATTGGAGATCTGGAGAGAGAGCGAAAATCTCGAATTGCTAGCTGAGCAGGAGCTAGCCTCGAATGAATTGCAGATTGAAACAATGAAAGAAGTAATTGAATGGTGGGGGGCTGCTAGGATAGGAAGGAGATTAACAATCTTGCTTGATTCGGCTTCAGATCCAACGGCATTAATAGAAAAAAAGAAGAAACGGAAAGGGAAAAGGAAAAGGGGAGGAACTGTGAAGAGAAGAGGCCCAGAGGCCAGAGGGGACAAGTTAGAAGAAGTCTGGGGTAAAAGACTATGTGAAAGAAGCCGAGTAGTCTACTAAATAGTAAAGGTGAAAATGAGTGCCAGATATATAGCAGCTTTTTTAAATTATTTTAAAGGGGGTTTTTTTGTGTGGGACACCGGCCTATAAAGGTGGTGGGGGTGTTTTTTTTTAAAAAAAATCAGTTTTTTAAGGAAAATCAGTTTTTTTTAAAATACGAATTATAAGAGGGGTGTTTTAGATATATTTAAAATAATTAGGAATATTATTTATATATTATTTATATTTTAAAAAATCAGGGATATTTTTAAAAATTTATTAAAAAAGATACTACGTTTAATAAACAGGGTACTGCATTTAGCGTCACATCGCAAATATGAGGGTGTGCGAAAAGCTTTGCTGTGTTTTGAACTCTCTGTCTCCGTGTATCAACCAAAAAGCAAAGACCCACTGTCTGTGTATCAACCAAAAGCAAAGTCCCATGCTATATTTATCTCATCACCTGAATCTAAATAGTCGATGAAGCCTCATAATGATCAGATTCAACTTCAACTGACATCAAACCCTCAACCCCAAGCTAGACAATTTCTCCTCCTCCTCCACCACAGCCACCGCCATCGCCATTACAACCACCATCAATGAGGATTGCAGGGAGTAGAAAGGAGTGAATTGAAGAACAACTACAAGAACAGAGGGGGAATCAAAGAAGGGCACACACAATTTTTATTTTTTATATTTTTTTGGTTCCAACGACTATTCAGAGCCAAGTCATCCACCCCAAATCTTTCTTTTCCTTTTTTTATTTTGGAAAAAAAGAAGAATAAGAAATCGTGGGGTTGGTCTAGAAATGGGTGGTGTGGAGCAAGGAAAATCTGCCGAGGAAACGAAGGGTCCTGACCCGTCAATTGTCGTTGTTCCTGTCCCTGTGGAGGACACGACCAAGGACGGCAGACACATGGCTGCTCATTCTTCTATTATCAGCAATTCAGCTACCAGCCCATCTTGGTTTACACCAGCAAGGTACCGTTATCGTTCTCTCCCTTCACCTTTCATAGCACGGTGTTCTTTTCTCTTTTTTTTTTTTTTTTGTCAATATTGGATCTTTGGTCTCTTATTTTTCTGAATTAATCGATTAATTCATCTGGGTTCTTTCTGTTTTCTGGTGGGCTACATTTTTCTGGCAATAAGTTGCTGCTGGGATGACTTTGATGGTACATTGATTGGTTCAACAAAACCAAATTATCTATTTAATTCGGTAGTTATCTGATAACTTAAAAGTACTCAATTCGTACTGGATGAGGATTAGTGCGAATTAATATACTGCAGTGGTTGATGGAATCTATTTCAAGCGTTATTGTTTATAAGGTGGTTGTTTCTTTTTATGATTTTTATGTTGTTTATGCAGGCTGCTTGTGATATTTTGTGTGATTAACTTGATAAATTATCTCGATCGAGGGACCATAGCTAGCAATGGTGTCAACGGGAGTCGTAAATCATGTACAGAGAGTGGTTCGTGCACCGGTGGTAGTGGTATCCAGGGGGAGTTCAACTTAAACGATTTTGAGGATGGGGTATTGTCGTCTGCTTTCATGGTCGGACTACTTTTGGCTTCCCCCATATTTGCCTCCCTAGCAAAGAGGTATAAACAAAAAGAAAATTTCATTTCAAGATGATGAAGCATTGAAGCTGAAGCAGTTGCCTTGTTTTTGTATTGGGTTAATGCTGCTATGAGGAAGATTTAAAATTATATAAAGTAAAAGAAAAAAAAAAATCTTACATTACACGGTCGCAGTTTTTATGTTGATCTATCATAAGCTGGAAAGTAGGCAGCTGACCTCTTATTCTTGGTTTTTCCAGTATTAATCCATTTAGGCTTATTGGAGTTGGACTATCTGTTTGGACTATCGCTACAGCTGGTTGTGGTTTCTCATTCAACTTTTGGTCAATAGCAATTTTCCGCATGTAAGTTTGGTCAATAGCAATTTTGGCTCACCAGTTTTCTCATCTTGTTTGATTAGCCATTTGATTCTTTATATTCTTAGGCTAGTGGGTGTAGGCGAGGCTTCTTTCATCAGCCTTGCAGCCCCTTTCATTGACGACAATGCACCTCCTGCGAAGGTGAAAAGTCTCCTCTTTTTTGTTCATGGTGTTTGACCTACTGATGAAGTCTGCTGATGATCATGTTACGGGACAAGTAAACTATAGATTGTTGTTTCTTTTCCACTGGATTTCTGGTGTCACATGAAACGTCTGTGAAGGATTAACAACTTTAAACCATAATTATCCAAAAGCAAAAGAAAGAAAGGAAAAGCAATTTTAAAAGTCTTCTCTTGTGAATGTATTCTCTGCCAATGTGGCATGCCAGTGATTCCATTTAACTAGTATCCTGCCTCGTGAACTTGCTCGAATAGCTTTTGGTTACTCCACTTCTCTCAAATAGAGGGGAAAGAGATGTTTTAGTTATTTTCTTTGCAGCTCCAGATCACGTGAGTTTAGCATGCAACTTGATGTAATTGTTGGGTTCATGTTTCTTGGTTGCATGCTGAACTCATGATCTGCA
Source organism: Dionaea muscipula (assembly GCA_028571145.1). Taxonomy (NCBI): domain Eukaryota; kingdom Viridiplantae; phylum Streptophyta; class Magnoliopsida; order Caryophyllales; family Droseraceae; genus Dionaea; species Dionaea muscipula. The sequence goes on from JAOWBR010164115.1 coordinate 4,091, forward strand.
CTGGATGTACTACCTTCTGCCATAAATAGATGGGTTTAAAGGAGGAATTTCCATCTCCCAGTTAGTCATCCTATCCAGTATCCACTATTTCCTCCCCTCCACAAGGAATATTTGGATTTCTTTCCTGCACAAAAGGAAAGAGAAATCATGCAAATATTTAGATTCTGAATGCAGTAATTTCTACTTAAAACAAACAATAATCAAAGTGCTCTTGGTAAGAGGTTCAAGTTAAATTATGGCAAGTGATATTTGGACAAATAACTTAGAGCGAGCCATGATAGCGCATCTTGGATTATCTTAACTCCATTTGATTCTCCATTTAACTGTAGTAAATCTATAGAATCCAAACTCACTGTATTGTGATTTCAAGGGTCTGCAAAAACTTAATAAATTGAGTGAGTGGATTTTCATATAGCGAGTGGAAAGTAATAGGTTCCATTACCTTTTCCCTTGTGAAGGGAAAATAATTCATCCTGCGAGCCGCTTCTCAGACTGCTCTTTGGAAAATCCTGAGTGTGATGTATGCCTGTGGCATCTCTGAAATTAGGATTTGTGTTTCTTAGGGTGCTCTTTCTTTGTCCATTTGGGCTATCATTGTTAAAGAATCAACTTTATCAAAAGGTTAACTCAATAATAAAAGGTCCATGTATTATATTTATCTTAACACGTTCCCTCACACGAATGCCTCTTTTTGGGCTTGAAGTGTAAACTGTGCACGGCTCATCTCATACCAAATGCTAAATAAATGAGAGTCACGCTTGCAAAATTCAAACTCGTGACCTTTGGTCATGCCTGCTCTGCTCTGATATCATGTTAAAAAACCAATTCTACCAAAAGATTAACCTGATGGTAGAAGGCTCGTGTATTATATTTATCTTAACAATCATCAGAGGGATTTTAATTATGATGTAATATTGGTGTTTAACTAGCTTTATGAATATCCAGCTATGAACCCTCTTTTTTCCTTATGCTTAGTTATCTATTACCTAAGTTGAAATGATGAAAAGAGTTCCTTTTGGTTGCAGAAAACAGCATGGCTTGGGGTGTTTTACATGTGCATACCGACTGGATATGCAGTTGGGTATATTTATGGAGGCCTGGTATGTTGCTAATCTTACCAAAAGAGTTCCTTTTGGTTTTTATTGATGTTCTAATGTGCATCTTAGAACTCATTCCAGTTTAGACAATAATGACAATTGACAGTTTCTTTTTGTGCCCCTCTTCTGTTCTTCTTTCTCTCTCTCTCTTCTTGCACAATTCATTCTGTCTAAACTCCAAAGTTAGTGGGAACAAATCTAGCTACAGTTTTGTGTTTTATGAGTGCCGGTGTATCATGTTCTTTGTGGTTCTTTTTTGTTTCTTAGCTATTTCATTTTGAAATTTGTTGTGCTCGTTGGTATCAAATCTAATCTGAGAAATCAGGGATAGTATGGTTTAAGTTTCCCATCCAAATCATCAGATTTAAGTGCTGCATTCAACGTTCTCACTATGTTTTTATTCTTCATTTCTCTTCATATCTTTGTTGTTTTCATGCAATAGAAAATGATTTTGATACGTTTGTTCGTCGATTTTAGGTAGGGAGTCATCTTAAATGGCGCTGGGCATTTTGGGTGGAGTCCATTTTGATGCTTCCCTTTGCTATTTTAGGTTTTGTCATGAAACCGCTGCAGTTAAAAGGTGTGCAATCCACCTCTCTCTTTTGGGTTTAGGTGTTTGCCAACCTCGTTACAGAAACTTCTTTTTTTAATTAATGCACAGGATTCGCTCCTGCTGGATCCAAAAAGTCGTTAACCTCGGTTGAGATCGCTGATCCCAATATGCAAGGTATGATTATAAATTCCTCTTTATTTGTTCAACTATTTGTCTCCTCTTGCTCATTATCCATGTGCACTATCTTACCACGCACCCTAAGATCTATAAGGATTGAAGAACATAATTTTTCTCTCTTTAGATGGATCACCACTCCACAACTTATGTAGATTCATTGGGTTATGCAAGTTGCACAAAGAGGTTTCGTGCATTCGGCAGTTATTTTTGGTTTTGTGATTGAAATCCATAAATGCTAGTTCTGCACCAACCTAATCGGGGTAGGTGAAACTAGCCCTCGTTTTCATTAGAATGCAGAAAGGCTGCAAGTTGGAGCTTGAGCAATATCCTTTTCTTTAACCTCTTTGTCATTAAGTTGATTTATAGCCAGCTAAAATTAATATTAATGTCTATGGTGAAATGGCTTGTCTTATGTTCTTCAGAATGTGGTATCAACACGTGCATTTGGCTTGCTATATTCTCGATCTATTAAACTGATTTGGATGCTAATTGCAGATTCCGAAGTTTCAAACGCTGATGGCAGTGATTTATTGGCAGAAGATTTGGTAAAGATTGCAAGAGTCTCCAAGTAACTATTTGCCTTCCCCTGACATTTTCCCTCTCGTCTCCATTATAATTTTCTTAGTCACGTAATGGACTTCTTTGCATTTTTCTTGCGGTCAAAATATGGAGGCTTGGTCAGTCATTGAAGGATTATGAAATACTGTGTACATTAGTCTGTATACATTTTGTTCTGGTGGAGGAATTTAAGCATGAATTTTAAGTTTGATTGCAAAATTCTGGCAGGTCAAAAGGCGAAGTGGCTGAAGGGAACCAGTTCACAAGATTTGCAAAGGATATGAAAGTGCTTTTGGTGAATAAGGTTTATGTTGTCAACGTTCTAGGTACTGCTCTAGTTTTCTACCATCTTGCTTGCTTTCAATTAGTACAATGCCACAACTTAAATTGATATATGTACAATATTGTGGCTAGAGCGTATTGTACTGTGACGCCTTGAAACCAGGGCCTTACCAACTATATATTAACAAACCATTTTATCCTCTCCAACCCAAAAATGTCAAGTGTTGTTAACAGAGGTAGAACTCATTAGGTCATCTCAATCTCTTTCCACCCACCGATGTGGGATTGAAGTATCACAATCGCTTTCACTTAAAGCAATTGATGCCCTTGTCATGCCCGCCACTGCCCCAAAGATTTTGTGCCCGCTACACTAAGCTCATGTTCGCTCTCATACCAACTCGGGTTGGCGTAAATGGGAATCACCGGGCCTTGAGACCTCATGAAGTCCTAGATCGCGGGTTCGAAACCCCTTGTGTGCAAACACCCTGAGTTGGCCATGGACATACAAGACTTTGCCTTGGCTTTAATTGGGCCCCGCAAACATCCGGTGGGATTGGTCCCCCAGGAGTAATCGGGTTCATCCGGATACCTGGGTCATCAAAAAAAAAACAATTAATTTATAACGCTTTGGGCCCATAGCCCTGCTAACCATACGTTAAGAGATTTGTTTATCCTGTTCAACCCGAAAAGGTTAAGTAATGTTGACAAAGATAGAACTCATTATGTCTATATTCAATCTCAATCTGTTTCCACCCAACGATGTGGGATTTGGGTATCACATGTACATTCTGGTATATGACTCCCTTTTTTTTTCTGGAAATAGCTTTGTTCAGTTTCAAAAGTGGAAGATTGTTGCTCATCTCATCACAGGCCACAATCGTTTCTTGGTTTCGCTCATTGTGATTGTGTTTCATATTTCAGGTTACATATCATACAACTTCGTCATTGGTGCATATTCATACTGGGGGCCAAAAGCTGGTAAAAATATTTATCATATGGTAAGTATGTAGCTTACTTTTTTCTAGTTGAAATTATATGTTTTATTTTCTGTGATTCCCAGTGATATAATTTTGTCTTAAAATTACGCCCCTCTTTGCAGAACGATGCAGATCTGGTATTTGGTGGGATCACGGTGGTATGTGGGATTCTTGGATCTATTGGAGGAGGCCTTGTCCTTGATTTTATTACTGCAACCATCACCAATGCATTTAAGGTCGGTGCGGTGCAGTGCAGTAGTAGCACTTCATTATATGTTTTACCATTTTTCTGTCGTGCTTAAAGCTACGTCAAGTAAACTCCCTGGACCCTGTTTCCGAACTTTCTGCAGCTTCTCTCCGTGGCAACATTTTGTGGGACGATATTTTGCTTTAGTGCCTTCCTCTTCAAGAGTTTGATTGGTTTCGTCGTTTTCTTTTCTATGGGTGAACTACTTGTCTTTGCCACTCAGGTACAAACTTTGGGAAACAGTTCACTTTGGTTTTCATGCATGCAGATCTTGCTCTTGTAGAAACAAAATATCTCATAACAAGTCATTCTCAGTCTAAGTAACAAGTTATTTCTCCTCCTTTCCAGGCCCCTGTAAATTATGTATGCCTCCATTGTGTCAATCCAAGTTTAAGACCACTATCTATGGCGATGTCTACCGTTGCAATTCATGTCTTCGGTGACGTTCCCTCCTCGCCACTTGTCGGGGTTCTCCAGGTTTGTGCTTTACAATCCTCATGATCTATTAACTTATTAGTTTAGGCTTTTCTTTTGAGTTGAGATATGAGCCCAACGCATACGTGTATATGACTATTTGGTCATAGAACAAAGTCCCGGTCCCGGGCACGTATTGTTCTTTGAAAAGAGGTATTATTTTCTGGGTAGCAAGCAAGCAAGCTTACGGGTAGTGGTGTGGATGTTCTTGATTTGTTTTACAGGATCATATCAATGACTGGAGGAAGACTGCTCTTACACTGACGTCTATTCTCTTTGTAGCAGCTATTATATGGTTTATCGGTAAGTTAAAATTATACCCCTTTACAAATTAATTTCGCTGCCTATGCAAAATTTGTCTACCTTGGTCGATCTCGTACCACTGGTAATCGTTATCAACCAGCAACACCAAGGCTTTTGCAGAACACATAAACCGACGTAAGAAGCCAGCCCGTCAAATACACCAGTATAAGATAGACAAACAACAGAAGTTACTAATTTGTTGCCTACTGGCAGGGATTTTCCTTCATGGCGCCGATAAATTTTATGAAGATAGCAGCGACCAAGTCTCTGAAACGGACAAGGCAAACACAACACCGTTGCTGTAAGGAAAGAATCAAAGATGGACAGAACAAAAAAGCTTCTCTGTACTCCACCACAGTTAATGCATAGAGAAGCCAGCCTGATATCGGTCATCGAGCAGCATGTTTTGCATCCATCGGCGTACTTGTGAATAGCTTCAATGTGTGTGTGTGTGTGCATATCATGTGTTCTCTTCAGAATCTCCACATATTCTCGTGCAGAGATTTTTCATCTGCCGGGTTTTGCTGTCTTACAATTTCTGAGAAATGGCTGTAAAGAATCGCCATTCACCACCACCACATGTGGCTGAAATAAACCGATTCATGTATCATCTATTGGTTGATATGATTTTGATCGGTTAAAAACTTGCCCAGTTTGTTTGTTTCCCTTCTTTCTGGAAATCGGTATTACAATCGAGAGGAGCACTCACTCGTAGAACAAGATCATATGTGAGGAAGAAGAAGCAACTCAGCAAGCATGCAAAATGGGCTAATGAATGTATTTTTCCTCCTCTTCAGTTCAGCCTTTTTATTTTATCAATCAAGAGGTTTCCGTACATGGGATACGTAGCAGTGCAAGTTACCATCACAAAGCATCATAATGTGACTCGCTTGTGTTGGGCATTACAAGCAAGTGTGATTGACATGCCAGATTCTGAACAACACACGCTCGGCGTATGCCCTTCACACCGCCGCCAAGGTCCTCGGCGTGTGGAATAAATTATAATCAGGAAACCAGCTGGAAGCCTGAGGGCGCCCACAAAGGAGATAAAAAACAAACAGAGCCCACAGAATCGTAATTTCAATCTTCTTTTCTTCTCTCTATAAAAAGAGGATTTTGGTGAGCCTTATCTTGTAAGTGGGCACCTGAGGGGTTGGAATCAAAAGCAAGAGAGAGAGAGAGAGAGAGAGAGGGATTGCGGGAGAAATTAAATGGCGCCAACAGCAGCAATGCTTATTCTGGGTCACCATACCACATGGTCTTCCTCCATTACTGCTGCTGCTGCAAGATCAACTAGTGAGTGGCAGCAAGTATCTCCGTCGTCGTCGTCGTCGTCTCCACCGGCTGGCGTGGCATTTCAAGTGGTTGCTAGAGTCATCATCAACAGGAGCCAGCGCGGTGGGTTTGCGACCACAAAGGCAGAAGATGAAGCAGATTCATCTATGGATATGGAAAAGATGATGGTTTGGACAAGTGCTTGACATAATTACTTTTCCAGCCAAATACTTTTCCATGGATGAATCTGCTTCATCTTCTGCCTTCGCAAACCCACCGCCCCATTAGTTTTCCTGCCTATCATATGAAGCCTGATCTTTACCAAAAATACAATGTAATTCCTTTTTCTTTCGGGTTACACGTTTGGTTACGA
>JAOWBR010164126.1:0-11977 GCA_028571145.1 Dionaea muscipula
TATTTTAGATTTCACAAATCACTTTTTAATTTTGTTATTTTCTTAGATTATATTTGTACTACGTTGTGTTATTATTGTATTTTTTTTTTTTTAACTTCATTAGACAATTAGAAACTTATTTTTTTATTTTTAATTATTGTTCAATGTTCACTTTTATTATTAGAATTTTTGGGTTTTTTTTTTGCGCCTAGCTTCGATCAGACGCGCGCCTGCACCTTGCGCCTTACGCCTAGGCTCCATGACCCATATGCGTCTCAGTGCGCCTTGTGTCTTTTAAAACACTGGTCATGAAATGAAATCTAGGTGCAAGGTGGGAAAGTAGAAGTTTTGTTGGTTGGTTGGCATTTGGGGGATAGATGTGGTGGGCATGGGAAGTGGTAACCGTTATGGATGAGGTGAAGTTCATTTTCCCCTCCGGTATATGAAGTAACAAATTTGCTTTCTTCTAAACTTTCTAGAATACTAAACAAAGAGGGAAAAATGACAAGGTGAAGAAACCTCGGTATGGAGAACTCTTTGTCCAAGCAATGGTGCTAATTTATGCTATCTTGAGTTATGGGTAATTTATGCTATCGTTATTTTTTGTAACTGTAGGGAGCCTTCTATTTCTCATGAGAATGTTCCAACCAAAGCTATGCATTTTGGCATCTTCCCTACCAAAAATGTTCCCTTCATAAAAATCTGGGTATTAATAAAATTAACTATTCCAACAAACCTCAAGTTAAAAGCAAAACCATGATATAATAGTGAGGTCTGGATTTAGAATGAGGATACATGCAAAAAGGGGATGGTCCCGATGGATATAGATAAAAATCTGCAAATAACTGTGCTTAAATTGGAGCACCTTAATAAGGTCCCTTATTACAAGTTAATGATCCAGGTTAGGCGTGCTCCCTATTTTTCGGTTTTTCCCATTGAATTGGAACTTATAAGTTTTGTCTGAGCCTTGTGTCTTGCCATGTTATCTTGTATAACACTAGGTAATACTAGTTATTGTTTTGTACTTGTGGTAAATTCATGCTGATCATACTTCCAAGGCCGTATAGTTTGTATTAGCATTACGCTATAATCCCTTTTCCCGGCTGTCAGTCGATGCTGGTTGTACTTCTGGGGCAGTAAAGAGTTCTGTATTTTGTGCCATTTTGTTTGCTTTTGATGGTTGCAATTGCTCTGGGGATTCATTACATGCTATGGTCATTTTAAGCCCTATTATGACTGTATTGAAAGCTTTTGCATATTTTTGTAGTGCTCCTGACATTTGCACCATTCTTTTTCAGGAATTCCCAACACACTAAATGTCATTTCGAACTTCCCATTCTTTGTTGTTGGTCTCGTAGGATTGATACTTTGTTATCATGGAAACTACTTTAAGCTAAGGTACACCTGTTTGTTTCTCTTTTCTTATATTATGTCATGTAATATTGAGGTCCATATAGGGTCATCCATTACATAAAGGAAATAAGGTATGCCCCCTCATCACATAAAGCAGACAAAGTATGCCCCCTCTGACCCACTTTGTTTGCTTGTTATTTCCCTTTGGGATATCCCAAAATGTTTGTAGCTCAATCTAATTTAATGTCTTAGTTTTTTCTTTGTCCAATTATACCCTCCATTCAAAAAGAGATTTATATCTTTGAAAATGAAAGTATCAGTAAATGAGCATCCACTAAGCTGGTAATTTTAGAAAGATTAGCACAAATGTATGTAGTGGGAGGCATAATAAACCTTTTTTTTTTTTTCTTAATTCCCCTCCATTTTCAACCCATGAAAACAATTTGGGACAGAGGAGTACATTAATTTAAAGCTTAGAAAATCGAATTTGGAATTAGATGTGCCTTTTTAGTGGTTTGTCTACTGAAGTCTTCTATTTCTATGATGTTTGAACTAAAGCTTGCAAGGTGAACTCTGGGGCTGGACTTGCTTTTTCATTGGTGTGGCAGCTGTTGCATTTGGGTCTTCGTACTATCATCTGAAACCAAATGATGCTCGTCTTGTTTGGGATCGCTTGCCAGTGAGTTTGTTTAGTTGATTCATTTGCAAATGTAGATGGCTAATATCAAGCTTATGCCTAGTCCTATTTTATAAGTTATTTTCACATTGTTTTGTAAGTCATGGCATTCTTAATGTCAAAACATAATTTACAGATGACCGTTGCATTCACATCACTCATTGCAATATTTATCATTGAAAGAGTAGACGTGAGGAAAGGAACGATTAGCATCATTCCTCTTCTTTTGGTGGGCGTCATTAGCATTTTGTATTGGCGGTGAGTTATCCATTCACATTTTCCTCTTAAGGCCATTCCTCATTCTTTCTGCTGCTATATGTATAAAGATTGTGCGTTTGGAGCAATCCGTGAAAGTCCAGCCTTTTTTGGTGTTGAAAACCTTGGGCTCATTCAACAGTAAATGTTAATATGAAAAGTAAAAGCAATTTGGTTGACAATGGATGCTGAAGTCCTCTAGATGCACATTTCATGGGCCCTTGATCTGTTCTGCTGCTTGCTTATTTCCTTGATGTAATGGATTGGACCGCTTGCTGCTGCAGGTTTTTTGATGACCTTCGTCCTTATGCACTAGTACAGTTCGTACCATGCATTGCCCTTCCGTTGATGACAATTCTATTGCCTCCAATGTATACGCATTCCACTTACTGGCTCTGGGCTGCAGGTCTGGTTTCCAGCTGGGAGAGCTTTCTAATATGTTTCCCGGTTTCTGGTGCTTTAATTTGCACTTTTATCTACTTTTGCAGTTTTCTATCTTTTAGCAAAGATTGAAGAGGCAGAGGACAAACCGATCTACAAATTGACCCATCATATCATTAGTGGCCACACTTTGAAGCATTTGTTTGCTGCTATGGTTCCTGTATTCTTGATTCTTATGCTTGCTAAGAGAACTATAGAAACAGATAGGTATGTAATTCCCACGTTTGCTCTTAATTTGCTTTAAGGTTTCACTGGTATGTTTTTAAATTCTGGAAAGTAATAAGATGTTCCAGAAGATTGACACGTGGAAGGTAATTTCCCTCCATTGGCCTCTTAATTTCCCTCCATTGGCAGTCTGATCTTGCATATCCCATCTGGGTTATCTGTTTTTTTTACCGAACCCTTGAATAAAACAAGCACGCTCCTGCATACAGATTATTTGTCGGCATCGAGATTAGTTGAACCTACAGATTATCTAACACTAAAGTGAAATATCTTTACCCTCTTAATTTTTTATTGTTAGAATCTTTGGAAATAAATTCGACTTGTCTTATAATATTTCTACAGTGTGTTTCTGGTGATTAATTTTTTTTTTCCTGTTACATTTGTTTGGTATGTGTTAGCATGAGGTGGCTTTTGCTTGTTTTCTTCTTGTTGCATGTGCATGAGACTCTTGACCCTTGTGTATGCAATGCAGGATAAGCTTGATCAAGTATTGGAAGCTCTCGTGGATTAGATTGAAAGAAAACAGGATCAAAGTAGAAACCTGCACCTACTCGACTGTTCCGGCTGAGGAATTGCTTTGAGTCCTGTATGTAAATTGTCATCAGGATAGTTGAACATAAGACTTCTGACATAGCAGAACAGACTTGGGCAGATGATAGCACTTGTACAGGATATTAGTATCTTTCTGATCCACACAGGGCGTCCGTCACATACTCCAACTTGTAGACGAACAAATCAAATGTAGTATTTTATAAGTTAGCATTACCTTGTTGTTGATGCTATGTTTGTGGCTTTTATTGTTTTGTTTTTATTTATTCTAACGCATTATTACTCATTAATATATGTTCGGACAGGCTAATTGACCTCCACTTTTACCTCCACGGTGGATGCGTAGAAAATGACATTCTAAGACATTTCACGTTTTACGTCCGTCGAAAAATAATGATGAGAAAAGCTCCATTCGGACGTTTTTCGGGCCGATTTGGGCATTATAAAGGAAGTACTATATCCAAAATGATTTTCGTCGGTCCAAACCGTTGGATGTGTTCAAAACGTCATAAAAAACGCATTACATTATCCCCTCGGGTTACGGTAGGGTTGATTCGACCCAAATATACTCGGATTTCTATAGGGTTTTTAGTTTTTTGGGTTTTCTTTTGATTCGTGTTCATGTATTAACACCTCGGATTCCGATAGGATTTCATATACCCCTATAAAACACGTATTTTGAACATATCCAACGGTTCGGATCGGCTCAAATCATTCCAGAAAAAATTATAGAGCGTATTTTAAAATCGGCCCAAAACGAACTTTTCGACGTCCGGATGGAGCTCTTCCATTCATTATTTTACAACGGCCATGAAACGTGAAATGTCTTAGGATGTCATTTTCTACGCATCCACCGTTCGGATCGTGTCAAAATATTCTAGAAAAAAGTAGCGGTAAACTTGGAGGTAAACTTGGCGTCCCATATATATATATATATATATATATATATATGGGGCAGGTTATATGTACACTTGTTATGACACTCATATTTGTCAAATGTGTTTTGAGATGTTTTGAGACGGTCCGTACTGTTAGATACGTAGAAAATGGAAAAATATGGGACGACTCTTTTTTCTTGTCGAAAAAAAAGATTGAAAATGGCCCCATCCAGATGTTTTTCGGGTCATTTTGGGTCGATTTTCGCGTTATAAAGGAAGTATCATATCCGAAATGATTATAGACGATCCAACCGTTGGATATGTTCAAAATGTAATAAGAAATTACTGCATTAACCCCTCGGGTTACGGTAGGGTTGATTGTGCCCAAATATACTTGAGTTTTTAGTTTTTCGGGTTTTCTTTTAGTTCGTTTTATTGCATTAACACCTCGGGTTATGGTAGAGTTTCTTGTACCCAAATAGGATTTCATTTTGAACATATCTAACGGTTATATCGTTCAAAATCATTTCGGATAAGGTACTTCCTTTATAGTGCCAAAATCGGTCCAAAATGGCTCGAAAAACGTCCGGATGGAGATCTTTATAATATTTTTTTACGATTCTGAGGACAGAGCCCCCCTTATTTTTTTTTTCTACGCATTCACCGTTTCGGATCATCCCAAAACATCTTAGAAAAAATGATGTAAAAACTGATGTTCATATAACCCTTCCCTATATATATATGTATGTATGTATGTTCGCGGTGTGGGAACAGTTTCCTTAACCATTTTATTTGTTCTCTATCTCCCCGATCTTCCAATGAATCTATTATTTGTCAGTGCCTTGGTTCGCACTCATCATTGTCATGTTGTATTTTCTTCTGATTCTTGTGAGATTCAGGATATTATTACGAGACAGACGGTTGGTAGAGGTCACCTTACCTTTGGAGGGTTGTATGTCTTAGAGAGTGCTTCCTCCCTTGTTGTTTCTCCTCAACACATCTCACCAGTTTTTGATCTTCATTGACGCCTTGGACATCCTGCTCTTTCTAGTGTTAAGCGGTTGTGTCCTGAGACTCAGTCCTTGTCCTGATTATTTTGTGAAGCGTGTCAGTTTGCTAAATATGTTTGAACTGGTGCATTCTGATATATGGGGACCATGTCCGGTACCATCTCGTGCAAGCTTCCGCTATTTTGTGACTTTTGTGGATGATCATTCCTATATGACCTGATTATACCTGTTGAGATCTCGTGGTGAGTTGTTTTCAGTTTTCTCTGCTTTTTGTGTTGAGATTCGTACACAGTTCTCTATTCTTGTTCGGATTCTTCGTAGTGACAAAGCTCGTGAGTACTTATCCTCTCAATTTACATCCTCCATGACTCAGCATGATATTATCTATCAGTCTTCATGTCCTGATACACCCCCTCAGAATAGGGTCGCGGTGTGAAAGAATCAGCATTTATTGGAGGTGACTCTGACTCTTATGTTTCAGACTGATGTGCCGAAGATGTTTTGGAGTGAGCCAGTGTCGACCATTGTTTATTTGATAAACCGCATGTCATCTTCTGTTCTTCAGGAAGAGATTCCCTACAGAGTGCTTTTTCCATATCATCCTCTACATCCTTAGCCTCTATAGATCTTTGGTTGTACTTGTTATGTATGTGATATTCAGCCTGGTCTTACTAAGTTGGATCATAAGTCTTTGCGCTGCATCTTCTTGGGCTACTCTCGCACACAAAAGGGCATTCGATGCTACTTACCTGTCCTGGGCATTTTTGTATATCTGTCGATGTCGTGTTTGAAAAGACTACATCATTTGGTCTTCTTCCACACTTGAGAGCGGCCATTGGGTCTTCTACAGTGGATGATATTCTACTCTATGAGTCGACCCCTATTGCATCGGTTTTTCTATCAGTTACTACACCGGCCTCTTTGCCTGATTCAGTCCCTCCGCCTCTTCAGGTCTATACTCGAGGTCCTCGCTCTGTGATTTTTTGGGATTCCGTCGGTGGTCCTGCACCAATCCCTGTGGGCCCTGCTAACACTACTTACCCAGCTTCCTTGCCATTGGCTTCCTCACCATTGAATTCGTCACTTGTTGCTTCTCCGCCCTCAGATTTGGACATTCCTATCGCCCAGTGAAAGGGTCGGCGCAATTGTGCTTCATATCCAATGTCTACTCATATCTCCTATGTTGGTGTGTCTCCTTCTCAACAGGCTTTTATTTCTGCTTTGGACTCTATCTCTACTCCTCGGACCTTATCCGAGGTTGTTGCTTCTCCTCGCTGGCGGCAGGCTATGGCTAAGGAGATGGATACCCTGGAGGCTAATCAAACATGGGACCTTGTTCCTGTCTCTGGGGAAGCGGGCTATTGGCTGCAAATGGGTTTACGTTGTGAAGGTGAATCCTAATGGCTCTATTGCACGTTTGAAGGCCTGCTTGGCAGCCAAAAGTTATGCCCAGGTGTACGGCATGGACTATAGTACCTTTGTTCATCTGCTTATCTCTCTTGTTGCTTCTTCTCGATGGCCTTTACATCAGCTTGATGTCAAGAATGCATTTCTTCATGGTGATTTGGAGAAGGTTTATATGGAGCAACGGTTGCTCCATATAAACCTCCTCTAACAACCTCTTGGGATGGTTTCTTAGAGGGAGTATGGCTATGTGTGTCGGTTGAAGAAGTCCTTATATGGGTTGAAGCAATCTCCTAAAGCATGGTTCGGAAGGTTTAACTCTGTGATTTCAGACTTTGATTTGAGATGGTCTGTCAAAGACCATTCAGTATTCTTTCGTCACTCTAATACTAGTTGTATTCTTCTTGTGGTTTATGTGGATGACATTGTTATTATTGGGAGTGATAGTATAGGATTGCTTCCCTAAAGGGTTTTCTTCAGAACCATTTTCAGACTAAAGATCTTGGCTTCTTGAGATATTTTTTGGGGATTGAGATAACCCGCTGCAAACGGAGATTTTATCTCAACGTAAGTATGCTCTAGACTTGCTTCAGGACACTGGTATGATAGATGCAAAGCCTAGTGATACTCCTACGTTCCCAGGGATAAATCTTTCGTTTGGAGATGGTGAGGTATGTGTTGATCCGGATAGATACAGACGGCTAGTGGGAAAGTTGAACTACCTTGCCATCACTCGCCCCGATATTGTCTTCTTTGTGAGCGTGATTAGTCAATTCATGTCTGATCCTCAAGTCCCTTATTTGGAAGCTACCATACATATTCTTAGGTATATTAAGGGACATCCTAGTCGTGGCTTACTCTATAGTTATCATGGTCATCAGCGTATAGAGGGGTTCTCTGATATTGATTGGGTTGATTCACCATTTGATCTGAAGTCCACCACGGATTATTGCGTGTTTGTTGGTAGTAATCTAGTCTCCTGGAAGAGCAAGAAACACTCTGTCGTAGCCAGGTCTAGTGCTGAGTCTAAGTATCGTGCCTTAGCTCATTTGAGTAATGATGTCTCCTTTATTCCGCAGTTACTTGATGAGTTGGGATATTCCTCTCTGAGACCCGCTCAATTGTGGTGCGATAATCAGTTAGCTATTCATATTGCCTCAAATCCAATATTTCATGAGTGTATGAAGCATATTGAGGTGGATTGTCACTTTGTTCGAAAGAAGCTCCACAAAGGAGATATAGTATTGAGCCATGTGAAGACTTATGATCAGCTTACCGATATTCTCACCAAATCATTAGCGGGGTGTCGAGTTGAGTTCATATATAACAAGTTGGGCATGATTAATATCTATACTCCAACTTGAGGGAAAGCGTCATGATATGTGCTATTTTATATAGCTAAGGGTAACTTAGTCTTTTGTGTGTAGGAGTATATAAGGGTTTAACCCTTAGTGAATGAAAACTAACAAACCATTTTTCTGTCATTGTCTTTTACAACATGGACTATATATATCCTTGGAGTAATGAAAATGTGACTAAGGTTTTCAATTCATTTCAACTAGTCATTTTATTAGAGAAAAGATAAAAAGTGGAGATATTAGCTTAAATCATGCAAAGACAAGTGAGCAGCTTGACAATATTCTCACTAAGCCTCTTACAGGAATAAGGTTAAATTCATCTGTAACATGTTGGACATGATTAATATTTATATTCTTACTGGAGGGGGAATGTTGTGAGTTATTAGGATTTTTTACTCCATCTTTTAGAATCTATCTTTTCTATCTTTTTAAACTTTCTCTTTTGTAAACTTTATCCTTTCAAACACTATAAATATCATACATAGCCTCTCTTAAAGGTTAGGACCTCTCATTACTTTCATGTTCCTCTCAACAGTTTCAAAGCACAATTAATCTATTTATTAGTGGTATAACTTCTCCCCATCTCCCAACATAAATTGGTGGCATCCAAGAAATAAAAGCTTCCAAATGAGATTAACATAGGAAAACATAACATGGAAAATTACTGTTTCGGGATCAAGGATATAAACATGGAAAAAAAAAAAACTGACATGAAAATAAAGAATCACGACCATGTCCAAGGCGGTGCACAACCTCAATAAAATAGCACATAATCCTTACCACTGATTGTACTAAAATCACTTCCTCTGGGATGACGCATGACGCTAACACGACAGAAGCACTGGATTTTTCAAGAATAGAGATGCCATTTGGAAAAGAAGGGATGAATAGCCTAATCTGCATAATATTGAAGCTTAATCTTGAGGAAACAACAATAAAATCTGATAAATATCTCTAGGCCAAATTTATACACAGGACCAAACCTGACCTCGAAATCACTCAAGCTGACTTGGAAGCAAGCATAAAACTTTTTCAGGTCAAGCTCATTAAACAGATCAATGGAGTGCAACGACTCCAAGACATTCTCCAAATTAAACGGCCCATCCTCAATGTTTGATGCAGAAGGGCTCTTATCAGATTTAGATGAAACATAGACCGCTCTGGCTTCTACAACCTGTCAATAAACCCGTCATACAAGCAAATGCACATATAAGCACTTGGTGTGAACCGATTATGAGGTGCACTTGTAAAGCACATTAAGAAATTCATCAGTTTTAGATGTGAAGATTTGAATAATATGATATTCCAAACAAAATACTAGAATTGACTGAAGCAATTAAAGGCTTCTGGCCACCATCAAATTCAAATTTCTTCAGCTTGTGCAACACAGTTCACTACATTACATTGTACATCTAGTGAAAATCTACAGGAATTCAATAACTTTGATTTTTTTTTTTTTGGTAAGTACGTAATTTCATTAAAGAAACCAAAGGATACAAAGTTACAAGGAGTATGCCCCAGGTAAACATACAATCACAACTAGAGCAGAACTGAGAACTGTGATATTTCACATGGAAAAAGGCATCTTTGTAAGACACAATGGTCAATCAAACCCATCGTGTTGAGGCCAGGAAAATTTGTTCAAAGTACATGCATCTGTTCAAAGGTGTACCGATTGGTTGGAAAAAAGCATATGTGAAGCAAAGTTACATGTTTCCGTCTTTTATTATCCCTTACTGAATGGAATTAACCTATTTTCGTCCACATTAAAGCAAGTGGACTTCATCGGAATCATTATCATTACAAATGTAAAACAAGCGTAGGATGGGTAATGCCCCATAAACGATGACACATGTTGAAAGGAGAAGGTAAATGAACTGAGAGTGTAATATATAATAGACCAGGTGCAATCATGACAGATATCCATTTCAGACCATCAACGAACACAAGGTATTCCTAGCAACAGATGCAAAATCTATGGAGAAAACAAGTCATTCATAGTACTCTAGTACTTCATCACAACAGAAAATGATAACATCTCTAATTACCCAAGTACATGCACTTTGGTGTTCAATGAATAGAAAACAAGCACTGTTTACATTGCTTAGCATGCGCCTTGTTTTTCATGACAAAGAAGTATTAATAAGGAACAAATAAGACTATCAATACAACATACCCAAAAGGAAAAATGGCTACTACTCAAACAGGAAAAAATGGCTACTTGTTACACCATTATGATCAGGAAAGCAAACCCAAAGAGGTTAAGAATTTATTGTAATGAACAAACCAAGGCATATGGTCCTGAATCAATGTCATTGCAAGGCAGATGCATTGTGATGTTGATAAAACTAACATCCCAGGTCACTGTCATATTATTTGAGAAAATGAACCTGCAAGAAGTATGCCAACAAACAGGTTAGAAGTTTCAAGTCTCATACTTAATTATCTGATCTCATAACATAGTGACCTTTCAATAATTCAACTTCCATCCAATTCCTTTCTGTTAGATCTATAGATTGTCAATACTGATTTGGTAAATAAATGAACGTCATAAAGCTAGCTTCTACTGTCTTAATTTTTGGTACTTTTTTCCATAGTTGACGGAGTTGTGGTACAATAAAGTTCAAGCTAGTTTGGGCAACTACAAAGGGTGGTATCTGTCTTTTGCCTGCCATCAGGTTGTCCACTAATAATATTGAAATGCCGATCAATATACTTTTAATGGTTTAGTAGTTACATCGCTACAAGTTACATCACTACTATTTTTTTTTACAAAATTTAAGGGGGGGAGGGGGGCACTTGCCCCCCTTGGCCCTTTAGCTAGCTACGCCCTGTCTGCACGCATAGTCAAAAAGTGTGTTTTGACACTTTTAAACTGTTTTTTCAAACTGTCATGTTGTCCCAAGTAATAAGTAATTGAAAAAGACCTGCATTCCATTGATTATCGAGAGGAAACTCACTCAGCCTTCGATAATAATCTGCATTTGTCTTCTTTTATCCCATTCAGTGACATTATAACCTGCAAATGAGAGAAGGGGCAAAATAACAGCAGATCAGAATCTCTGCCAGTCCTAGGATACTAACAATGAAAGACGGACTAATACACATCAACATTCAACTTGTGCATTTCAAAATAAGTATAATTTCACCATCAAAGTTACTGCAGTAAGGAAATCACAATTCAAGAAGTCTAAGTGCATACCAACTCTTGCTGAAGCTTAAAGTTAATCAGGACATTGTAAAACTCCAAGAAATTAAGAAGAAATTCCAGATCGCAATAGATTTCCATGGGCTGAAACATCACCTAAAACCATGCAATACAGTGATCCATCAGCAATTATCAAGTCATATTTAAAAATGTACTAAACAATAGCCTTCAGAAGCTTTCTTAAGGATGAGCCATAAAACACAATAGCATCTGGAGGTACCTTAACTAACAAGTCGGCATCGTGATCCATAGGTGAAACATCAACTTCGATACTTGTAAAGGACTGTTCATTCTGTGAACCAAAAATTATTCAATTATGCATGTATAAAAAATCTCTTTCCCAGATGTATTTTTTTCCTGGAAACTTCAATCAACTAAATCAACTGTCTGGGGAAGGAAAAGCAATAATGATTTCCAAAAAAGGATACCCAAAGAATTAGTAACAAAAAAACTTAGATAAACTAGATCACATGCAAAAAACTGCATTCATAACAAGAATGCTAGATTTATTTGGACCATTCAAGTGTACATGGTGCCTAAACTAAAACTCTATCTGTTGTTTTTTGTAATAGCCCGTACCCAATTAGCAGACCCTAATGACCTATTTATCGATTAATTGGGATTAATAGCGAAGGTTAATA
>JAOWBR010164137.1:0-11976 GCA_028571145.1 Dionaea muscipula
GATAAAAAGGTGAACCATGATGGACATTCAAACCGGTATTCCTTTGTACACAAATCCCTTTCCATCAACCTTATTCCTTTGACCCCAAAGCAAGTTAGACAAGACCAAGAAGCTTTGCAAATAGAATTTGAAAGAGAAATGCAAGAAAAAAAAAGACAAAGAAAAAGAGAAAGGAGCCGAGGAAAAATCAAGAGAAAAGGCATTAGAAGTCTCGGCTAGTGTGGAAAAAAAAGAGAGGGAAAAAAAGAGTTATTATGCAAAAGCCAAAGATGTGAGGCAAACACTTTACACTACACAACCGATAATTGTACTTTTGTACAAGGAGGTACTTTTTACTACTGACACTCTTGATCCCTCTCTTCCTAGTGTTGTGATGTCTCTTTTGTAAGATTTTGATGATGTGTTCCCCGACGAGATGCCACCCGGCTTGCAACCTATTCGCGGGATCGAGCATCAAATTGATTTTGTGCCCGGAGCTTTCATTCCCAACCGTCCGGCCTACCGAAGCAACCCCGAAGAGACAAAAGAACTTCAACGACAAGTGGGAGAACTCATGGAGAAAGGATACGTACAAGAGAGTCTTAGCCCATATGTTGTACCAGTCATCTTGGTACCAAAGAAGGATGGGACGTGGAGGATGTGCGTTGACTGACGTGCGGTCAACAATATTACGGTAAAATTTCGTTATCATATTCCTAGATTAGATGACATGTTAGATGAATTACATGGTTCCTGTCATTTTTCTAAAATTAATTTGAAAAGCGGTTATCACCAAATAATAATGAAAGAGGGGGAGGAATGGAAAACGACGTTTAAAACAAAACTTGGTTTATATAAGTGGTTAGTAATGCCGGTTGGTTTGACTAATGCACCTAGTACCTTCATGCGATTAATGAACCATGTTTTCGTGCATTCATTGGAAAATTTGTGGTTGTGTATTTTGATGACATTTTAATTTATAGTCGGAACTTGAATGATCATGTAGAACACTTGCGGGCTGTTTTAGAAGTTCTCAGGGAAGAAAAATTGTTTGCTAATCTCAAGAAGTGTGTGTTTTGTACTGACCGTTTAGTATTCCTTAGGTTTGTCATTAGTGCTAACGGTGTGCAGGTTGACGAGGAAAAGGTTAAAGCCATTCAAGAATGGCCAACACCTACTAACGTTAGTCAAGTTAGGAGTTTTCATGGTTTTGCTAGTTTTTACCGCAGGTTTGTTACAGATTTTAGTTCTATTGCGGCTCCCCTGACGGAAGTCATCAAGAAAGACATTGGGTTCAAATGGGGAGAAGACCAAGAGCGCGCAGTTTAACTTTTAAAAGCTAAGTTATCAAATGCTCCATTGTTGATTTTACCTGATTTCTTAAAAACTTTTGAGGTTGAATGTGATGTTTCAGGAATTAGGATTGGTGTTGTTTTGTCACAGGATGGAAGACCGATTGCATATTTTAGCGAGAAGCTGAACGGAGCAACGTTGAACTATCCAACGTACGATAAGGAGTTATATGCATTGGTGCGGGCGTTAGAGGCGTGACAACACTATTTTTGGCCAAAGGAGTTCGTTATTCACACCGACCACGAGTCATTGAAGCACCTCAAAGGCCAACACAAACTCAACCGGCGACATGCACGATGGGTGGAGTTTATAGACACCTTTCCCTACGTTATCCGGTACAAGCAAGGGAAAGACAATGTCGTCGCCGACGCGCTTTCACGAAGGTATCTTCTTTTATCTACGTTAGACGCAAAATTGCTTGGCTTTGAGTTCATGAAGGAGTTGTATGTTAGTGATAACGATTTTGGTAAGGTTTACTTGTTGTGTGAGCATGCGCCTTCGGGCAATTATTTTCGACATGACGGTTTCTTATCTAGGAACAACAACTTGTGTATGCCTAATTGCTTCATTCGAGAATTGCTTGTTAAAGATTCGCATAGTGGGGGTTTAATGGGACATTTTGGATAACTAAAACATTGGCTGTTTTGCAAGAATACTTTTATTAGCCTCATATGCGTAGGGATGTCGAAAGAATTTATGGACGTTGTGTTACGTGTCGACAGGCTAAGTCTCGGGTGTAGCCCCACGGGTTGTACACCCCGTTACCCATTCCTTGTGAGCCTTGAGTCGACATCTTGATGGATTTTGTACTAGGCTTGCCTAGAACAAAAACCGGACGAGATTCAATTTTTGTGGTTGTGGATCGTTTTTCCAAAATGGCATACTTTATTTCATGTCATAAAACCGATGATGCCATGCATGTTGCCGATTTATTTTTCCGTGAAGTTGTGCGATTACATGGTTTGCCTAGGACAATTATATCGGATCGTGATGCTAGATTCCTTAGTTGTTTTAGGACGACTTTGTAGGGGAAGTTGGGTACTAAGATCTTGTTTTCTACGACTTGTCACCCCCAAACGGATGGTCAAACTGAGGTAGTAAATAGGTCTTTATCTACTTTATTGCGTGCATTGATTAAAAAGAATATAAAGACTTGGGAAGAACGTTTACCTCACATTGAATTTGCATATAACCGCTCTGTGCATTCGGCCACTAAGATGACTCCTTTTGAAGTTGTTTATGGTTTTAATCCGCTAACCTCGCTGGATTTGACTCCTTTGCCTTTTGAGCATGTTTTGCAATTAGATGGTAAGCGCAGGGCCGATTTGGTGAAGGAATTGCACGCAAAGGCTCGCGCGAACATTGAGCGCAAAACGGTGCAATATCGTAAGTATGCGAACAAGGGAGGGCGTGCAATTGTTTTTGAACCCGGAGATATGGTATGGGTCCATTTTCGTAAAGAAAGATTTCTGGAGCAACATAGTTTAAAGCTTCTACCGCGCGGGGATGGTCCATTTCAAGTCTTGGAGCGCATCAACGACAACGCCTACAAAATGGATTTACCCGGTGAGTATGGCGTTAGTTCGAATTTTAATGTTACTGACTTAAGTCCATTTATTGCAGGTAAGGAGCTCGATTTGAGGACAAATCCTCTTGAAGAGGAGGGGGATGATATGATCCTGCCCGGCTCACTCTCGGATGAAAACGGTCCATTACCGATCCCCACCGGTCCAGTGACTCAGGCACGCGCCAAGGCAATTCAAGATTCTTATGTCGGATTGGTTCATGGCGCATCAACTCATTCATGGAAGCTAGATGACGAACCCAGATGCCTTTGGAATATTAGTAAAGTCACCAAGGAGGAAGACGGACGAGCACAGAGCGAAACGGAGACAAACAGATGTGTGGAACCCATTCCTGGGCTGGGCATGGCCAGAAGGGAAGGGGTGTGTGTTGCTCAACACACCCGTGCCAAAATTCATGAATTTTCATCAAGAAGACAGTGTCGCACACGGCCGGGCCGTGTTCTTAGGCACACCCGTGCCCGGTCACACGGCCGGGCCATGTTCCTACGCACACCCGTGTGCGAGATCTTTAGGCCAGCATGTTTTTGCGTCGAACACGAGCGTGTCGATATTGGACACGACCGTGTCGATCTGTTGTAGAAGTTGTACGCGTTTATTTCACAAGATTTTTTTTCCTTTTCGATTTCTTTTTCTTTGTGGGTTATTTAATGACTTGTAAAACTCCTTGGACGAATTCAACACTTGATTAATCATAATTTTGGGAGGATTTCTCTTTTCTAAGTTCCATGGAGTTCTCGATCGTGTTGGTGGAATCCGACTAGGTCATCTGCTTATCACTCGGCCTTCCGCATCCGAGCGTGGCGCCTCTAATCCCTCTGGTTCTTCGTCTCCTTAATATGTTTGGGTGCCGGACAAGTTCCCGCCGTTCAACCGTGATAGATTCGTCGGGTCAAGGGTTCATCCGAGTCATTGAAGAAACGATCCGAGTTATCACTCCGAGCGGGTCCCGTCGCAGGTCGGCTGGGTTCGCGAGTCATCCGCCTTAGCATTTCGGGCCTTGGGCACTTGGATGATCTCCACCTTCTCAAACATCTTCATGAGGTCCTCGGTTAACTTCTTGTACGTAATCATGGATTCCATCTCCGTTGCGTAGCTTTCGTTCATCTAATTCACCACTAGCTGGGAGCCGCTAAAATTTTGGAGGACACACACTTTTATTTCAGTAGCTATCCTTAATCCGGCTAATAAAGCCTCATAATCTGCTTCATTATTTGTTACCGAAAACTCAAAGCGCAGAGCATATTCAATCTCCATCCAATCACGATCGATCAACACCAAACCTACTCCTCCTCCCTGCCTTCTTGATGAGTCGTCGATGTGCAAAATCCAGCCAGAGTATGGCTTTGGAGGAAGTGCAAACTCTGCGCACTCAACGATGAAATCTGCTAGGGCCTACCTCTTGACCGCTGGTCTGGGCTGATAGTCAATATGAAACCGCCCTATCTCAATTGACCACTTGACAAGTCTAGCAAAAGTCTCAGGTCTATACAGCATAAGTCTCAGAGGTTGATCGGTGAGTACCATAATGGGATATGTAAGGAAATAAGGCTTTAGGCATCTTGATGTTGTCACTAAGATGAAGGCTAGCTTATCTTCCTTAGGATATCTTTCTTGAGCTCATTTAAGCACCTTGCTCGTGTAGTACACCGGCCTCTAGATCTTGTTGTCTTCACGGATGAGCATTGAGCTAACGCCAAAGTCAGAAATGGCTAGATAGAGATATAACGTTTCATCCGCAACTAGCTTGGTGAGTAGGGTAGGGAAACAAGGTAGGCTTTTAGGCTCTTAAAGGTTGCTTGGCATTCTGGTGTCCACTCAAAATTCGTCGGATTTCGCAGCACTTTGAAGAAATGAAGGGCTCTCCTCGGCTGACCGACTCAGAAATCGGTTCAGAGAGGCTAGTCTATCAGTCAACTACTGAAATTCCTTGATGCTTCGAGGGGCAGCCATGTCTCTGATGGACCAGATATTCTCTGAATTGGCCTCAATCCCCTCTGAGTCACTACAAATTCCAAAAACTTTCAGGAAGTGACTCTGAACATGCGCTTTTTCGGGTTAAGCTTCATGAAGTACATTCGAAGAATGGAGAATGCTATCTCGAGAGCCACTATGTGCTCATTCTCTATGATGCACTCCACTAGCATGTCATCCACATACACTTTTATGCTTCCTAGAAAAGGCTCCAAAATCTTATTTACCAATCCCTGGTAGGTAGCCCCGGTGTTCATCAAGCCAAAGGGCATCATCTTGTAGAAATAGGTGTCATTGTGTTTGATAAAGGAAGTCTTCTCTTCATCGTCTTCCTTCATTCTGATCAGGTGGTAGTTTGAGAAAACGTCCATAAAACTAAGCATCTCATGCTCCGAAGTGGCGTCCACCAAAGCGTCTATATCTGGGAGTGGATAACTATCTTTCAGATAGGCCTTATTTAGGTCTGTGAAGTCAATGTATATCCTCCAACTCTCATTCGGCTTCTTGACCAACACCGGGTTGGCCAACTACTTAGGGTAATGCACCTTCCTGATGATCCCTACTACTAAGAGCTTCTGCACTTCCACTTGCACTGCCCTATTCCTCTATGGGCCAAGCGTCTTGTGTCTCTGCTTGATCAGTCTGAAGACTGGATATTTGCTCAAGGCATGCTCGACCACTCTCCTGTCCACCCCCAACATTTCCTCGGGTGACAGGGAAAACACATCACTGTTGTCCCTTAAAAAGTCAACCAGCTACCAGCGGGAATCTGGCTGCAGCGTGGTTCCAATCTACACCGCTGATTGGCATTCTTCCTCTATTAGAAAAATCTCCTCAAATGTCTCCATAGACTGGGCCCTGTCCTCGGGTAGGCCCTCTATGCAGTGGATACCTTCTGGACTCTCCTCCACATCGTTGGAGGGCACGTCGGTCTTCGTCTTGCTGTCGAGGGAGATCCAGTAGCAATCTCGAGCTACCTGTTAGTCCCCAAACATCTTTCCCACCATCCCCCTCACTGGAAACTTAAGCATCAGATGGTGGGGGGAGACGACTGCTCTTAGTCGAGTCTGCGTTGGGTGGCTAATGATGACATTGTAGGCCGACAAGATGCCGACTACTAGCCACTTCACTTCCAAAGTGCTCTGCACCTCCGTATCTCCAATAGTCATGGGGAACGTGACTTCCCCCATCACTCTCACAACATGACCAGTGAAGCTCGTGGGCGGGGTCATAACCACTATGAGGGTGTCCTGCCTCAGACCTAGCACTAAGTCAAGCGCTTGTAGGCCTTAAAAAAGAGAATGTCCTTATAGACGAAGGATCCAGGCTTCTGCTGCGGTCCCTCTTGGCCAATGGGGGTGGCTTGCAGTTGTCCTTGGAAGGACGCTAATACTGCCGGGAAGACCCCTGCCAGTTCCTGATGTCACGTCGAACCTTAAGCACTCGACAATCATCTGTGCCTTGGCCAAAGTACTTGTGGTAAGTGCACCACTGAGACGGTCATTACTGCATCCGTGAAGGTGGCAATGCCTAAATCGGTGCCACGTATCGAGGGGGTTTAGGAGTACTGGGGACTAGGGGCTCATTCCTCACTACTCACCCAAGGAGGAATGTGCTTCCTTAGGGCATCGAATCTATGAGACCTATAGTCACGTCTATGAGGCCTCCTGCCCCAATGGCTATGCCTCTCCGGGCCATAATTCCTGGGCTCCTTCAGGGACTCCTTCCTACTCGTCATCTTGGAGTCAGATTCAGCCCGAGCTCTGTTATGATCCTCGAGGGCCATGTAGCTCCGGGCTCTTTGCAACATCTACCCAAAGTTCTCCAGCTATTAGAAGGTGAGATCGTCCAATAAGGCTCTAGGGCGTAATCTCGTCAGGATGGAGACCATTGCCATCTCGCCATTGAGTCCAGAGATCTGGATGTACACCTTGTTCAACCGAGCCATGAAGTCTCTTAGGGGCTGTCGGACCGCTGCCTGGTGTTGAACAAGCTGGGAGCGGCTCGAGAAAATGTGTAGTAACTGACAAACTGTCCCACGAAGACTTCCTCAGCTAGGAGAATCATGAGATCGATCGCAGCACTAAGGAAGCATACCACTTCGTGGCAACTCCTTTGAATGTGGCTGAAAAAGCATGGCACGTGATGACATCATCCACATTGAACAACTCTATCCTGACCTCAAAGTTGTTCAGGTGATCCTCTAGATCGATGGAACCATCATACTGCTTAAATTGAGGCAGTCTAAGGCTTGTTGGGAAGGGCACGTCACGGACCTCCTGAGTGAGGACGTCCAACGAGGATTGGTTTGTCACCGTCGCATGTTGGTGATCTAAGCGCTCCATGGAGGTGTACGACCGTGCCTTATACTTTTCATCAGTGTCCTCTGTGGGGGTGGTTTGTAGATCCTCCCGGCGAGGCTGTGTGCTAGGCTGCCCATGTTGGATATGGACATGCCAATCTTCAGCTAAGTGATGCTCCTGGGCCAATCCGATCACCATGAATTTTCCCAAATCAGCCCTTGTCCGAGGGGGATTGGTCGAGGCAAGATGGTCTTGCCTGGGAACGTCCACCTGCTGGACTGCAAGTGTGAAAGATGGTGAAGTCCCTAGCAGTGAAGCTAGGCAAGGGGTACTGGACAGGGTCGTTGGGTAGGATTAGTCGGGCAGGGACGTTGGGTTGAAATGGTCAAGAATTGGTCGTCGGGAAGGGTCGCCGAGCAGGGCTCTGAGTTGGGTTCCGGGCAGGGCTCTCCTAGGAAGGAAAGTGAATAATAAGTCAAAGAGAGATTTTGTGTACCTTGGTAGGTATGAGGGGGGATTTATAGGGTTTAGGGTAATTATAAAGTTACTTGACCACCTCCGAGCCTATCTGCAATTTTGAACTACTCTAAAAAATCGTATGGAAAGCAGTGAAAGATAAACAGAGGAAAAGAACACCGAAAAGTATATTGGATCGATCAAGTAATAAGTGCTAAGAAAAGTATCGTTCCCACGAGGAGAGATGTTCTAAGTAATGTGAAGAACTATCAAATGTTTATCACCTTATAGATTAAAATCTAACAAGAAAATAGGATTAAAGGTAGAAAAGGTAAAGAGTAAAGAATGTGATTCACAACTCTAGGATAATTCAAGAGTGTCAATTTTGAATATTCCCTTAATTGTAATCACTAGCAAAGCAGTGAATAAAGAAAACAAAGACTCAATAGTAAGAAAAGTTACAAACTAAAAGCATTAATTATAACCAAGAGTTATCCTTAGTCGACCCTTAAGAATAAAACCAAGTTATCACTAAGTTTTAAAGAAAGCAAGTAAAGAAAGCTGAATAGAAAAGCTGTGAGGTATAATAAGCAATATCAAACCCATGTGTCAAACAAGAGCATTATTGTTTATTATATTATCTAAAGAAAGAGTGATCTTATTAAGCAAGAGAACCTTAGGTGCCAACCGAGATTCAAAATTCCTTTAAAATCTAAAGAAAGCACGTACAAACACTGATGAACTTAGTAGAAAACGTTACCCTGATTTTACTCAAGGTCCAACATCTTGCCAAATTCGTGTAAGGATAAGCAAAACAGAAAGCTAATTAAATGAAGTAGAAAATGGTTTGGTGCGAGAAGGGGCAATAATAGTAGACTAAGTACCTAAAACGAAGAAATTATAAAACAACTATTATACCCAAACCAATATGCCACTAACTAAAGGCCAATCTTTAGGTATAATAAGAATGAACAATGAAAAATCTATACTAGCTCGGGTCAAGTCTTCGTATAGACCCGGGGTTAGTATAGTAACGAGGACGCAGAAAGACAAAGTAAAATGAAAGTAAAAGAGAACGAGAAGAAGAAAAGTAAAATAAGAGTAACACTCTTATTAAATCAAATTAAAGGTCTACAATGATGACTGGACAAAGCTATAGTCATGAAAAGGATATTAAAAATAAACTAAAACACACTTGACTTAGAAAGATTCTTCAGTACATTCGAGGGAATTTGCTAAGTGAAGAACAATTTCCAGTTTGCTTTGGAAGATAAGTAACAATCAAGGCAAGCCTTGAATTCTTTTGGAGCAAGAACATACAAGCTCTTGATTTAATATTACTTCTTTCACAGCATAAGAAATCGATACTTGCATATGAACTACTACAAGGGGTATTTATAAGCAAGATATCAATAAAATATCTTGCCTTCTACATCTAACTAAGTTAACTAAATTATATCTTCTGCAGCTACAGTGAGGGCGTGACAGATCTTTCATCACAGCTCAATATGGTCCTTATCTCCAAGAAAAGTGAGTGGGAGCAGCTGGAGATCTTTATTGGAGAAGATAAACTCTACCGGGTGTATACTATAGACTGGGACACATCATAGAGAACGTAGAGATGATGAAGCTCGAGATATAACTATTGTGTCTGGGCTGGATCTGAAGTGCTAAGACACGTGACTTTCTTATTTGTATATCTCGGCTTTGTAGTGTAAATGATTCATGGTAATGCCAATAAGCTAATGGGTACTGAGACCGAGATAGTACTCATGTCCATTTATGCTTTTGACATACCACTTTTGGTTAACTTGATAAGCAGCAGAACTATAGAACGAGGTAAAGCTGTGTTTCTGGCCTGACATTGTTTAGCTAGAACTCTTGACTCTGATGATCAGTAATTTCGCTGGAGGGTGTAAAATGACACTAGGAAATGTTATAGATCTCTTGGATACTGCGGGCGAGATAACCCATATATCCAACTATGAATTTGGCTCGTGTTTTGACTTCAAGTCTGTCAGCTTTATTTTTCCACTATCTGCTCAACATTAAGCCTAATTTTGGTTGACTATTTCTGCAGGAATTAGAACCTGAAATAGACTAGAAAACAATTAATAATAAAGGCTTTAAAATATGTTTTGAGGACTAAATCATGGAAATAAAGGGTCAAAATATAACCAAAATAGTTATATCAACTCCCTCCAACTTAAATCTTTGCTAGTCCCAGAACAAAGGTAAGTGTACAGAATAAAAATAAATTCTTAATCCCAAGCTCGTGGTATAGATACAAATCAATCTTACCCTTAAAATATGTGTAACCAAGGATGCTATCAAAAGAGTATTTATAAGCTAAAGATCTGAACTCGGACTTCATTAAGTCCTTAGTACTACAAAAGCTAGAAAACGAGTTTTAAACTATCTCGAAAACTGTATGTTTCCCTTCAAGTAGGATCTCTCTCGAAGAAAGAACATGTCAAAAGTAAAGATCAAGCTAAAAAGAAGAATTCGGAAGTGTAGCCAAAACAATGCTTTAAGATTAGTAGGTCTTTCTTTGGTGATAATGGGAAGGAAGAGTTGTGCTTTGGCTTGGATCAATCATACGAATTCAGGCACAATAAACTGAAGTGTTGTGGTGAATTCATTCTCTAGAAATATTGCTTGACAGTTTATCAAGATCGCTCTCCCTTTTTCTTCATGCTTCATATGATGGCCGAGTAATACTCCACTTTGTCAAATCTTTCACTACAAAAAAAGTTGTCATTAACAAAGAAAAATTCTTTCGTGAATATTTCAAAATATGTCGTCTATAATTTTTAACGATAATAAAATATTTCTGTCGTGAGTTGTCGTTAAAGCTCTTCTCGTTAAAAATTTATAACGACAAATAGTAATAGTATGTCGTGATAAAATTTTAACGTGAGAACATAAACTGTCGTTAATAAAACATTTTAACGACAAAAAATTAATATATTAACGACAACATAATGACATTAAATAATATCAAAATATCATATAATAATCTATCAACGAGAAGATTAATTTGTCGTTAATATTAATAATATTATATTAATATTACCAAAATATCAATATATTATTACATTTAATATATATATATATATATATATGTATGTATATATTTTTTTTTATTTTTATCAATATCAATAAATATTGATATTGATAAATAAACATAATTTTATTACAATTGTTGACCAATGAAAATTTCATTATAAAAATTAAAAACAATCAAATGTATAATATATAATCCAAATTCGAATGTATAATCTAATTTTTCTACTACAAGATCCATAATATGGCACGAATTAATGTTTCTTCCAAAAAATACCCACTTTCATTATTTGCATATCCATCTACCTAGCAAAGAATTTCTAACAGATGGAGCAGCAACATCAAAACAGCAACTACAACAACAAAATAGCAGCTTACAGCCTGCAACAACAGCAGCACCTAGCAGCAACAGAAGGCAGCAACAACAAGTAGCAGCACGCAGCAACACACAGCAGCACGCAACAACAACAGCTGCACGCAGCAACAAAGCACCAGCAGCCTTCTTCATCGAAGTCCATTAAGATCATATCTTCATCTCTATGTCCGTACTCATCATCATCAACTTTTCCCTAAAAAGAAGGATTGACAAAGAAAAAATGAGAATGATTGAAAAAAAAGTTCAATTATGAACAAAAGAGAATAATAATTTCCTTATGAAATAGTAGCAACATGTAATAAGAAACTATTATACTATTACAAAAACTTATACAACACAAAAAGAACATATGGCTCATGCAATACTTTGAATCAGATCTAATCCATCTAGAATCAAAAGACAAGATCAAATGACTAGTCTATCACCTTCAGAGGTAAACATCATAACTAGGCTACAATCCTAAGGCTACAGATCAAATAATTGTCCACCCAAGTATAATAATGGGTGAAATCTAGAAGAAACCGTGATTCTTCAATTGTAGAAGAGTGGAAAAGAAGAGAAAATGTATTACACAAATCTATAAGGCATCATTCTATAGGAGATCAAAAGGACAAACCTCGATTTTAAGAATGGAGTAATCAGGCTACCACATATCTATAGGGGATCATGATCACGATCTAGAATGCATGGTGGCATCAATTACAAAAACTCATCACTTAACTCCTTATACCTTACTCAAATCAACCAGATTACAATGGATAAGCTAAAATGCAACCAGAAGTTTTGAATCAACTAGTGCGAATCAACCAGATTAAAATGCATAAGCTAAAAGCATATAGAAACCATATCTACCCAAACCATATTTCAACCGATAATAAGGCAAATC
>JAOWBR010164148.1:0-11975 GCA_028571145.1 Dionaea muscipula
GACCAAACATTTGGTCGCCAAAGGTATAGTTTTGTCGACCAAATTTTTTTTTGGTCGCCAATTACCTTCTACGACCAGGCTTCGGCGACCAAATTTTTTTGTCGCCAGTTTGGTCGTCGTTGACCTTTAGCGACCAAAACATGGACTTTTGGCGACCAAATCGTTGGTCGCTAAAAGTGTTTTTTTTTGTAGTGTTAGTTGAACAGGACCCCCGATCGGAAGTACAAATCAGGACCATGTTGCAACCCGAATCTCGTCAACAGTTGATTGAGTTTCTGAAGAAAAGTCATGATGTTTTCGCCCTCTCATCTAGCGAGATGATAGGGGTTGATCGAAGGGTGATTGAACACTCCTTGAGTGTAAACCCCAAATTCAGGCCTATCAAGCAGAGATGTTGAACGTTGGGACCAGAGAGGAATGATGCTGTCCAGGAAGAGGTAAACAAGTTGATGTCTGCGGGAATCATTCGGGAAGTGCACTACCCCCAATGGCTTGCCAACCCGTTGCTGGTGAAGAAATCCAATGGGAGCTGGAGCTAGGATGTGCATCGACTTCACTGACTTGAATAAGGCTTGCCTGAAGGATAGCTATCCGCTTCCCAACATTGATGCCTTACTCGATGCCACCTCCAGACACGAGCTCTTAAGCTTTAAGGATGCATTTTCTGGTTATCACCAGATCCGGATGAAGAAAGATGACGAAGAGAAAACCTTCATCACTCACAATGGCACCTTTTGCTATAGGATGATGCCTTTCGATTTGAACAATGCTGGGGCCACCTATCAGCGATTGGTGAACAGGATCTTTGAATCCGTCATTGGAAGGAGTATGGAAGTTTACATTGACGATAAGCTTGTTAAAAGCATCACGGAGAGAAGACACATAGAAGCACTTGAGAAGGCCTTTTCCTTGCTTTGGAAGTACTCCATGAAGCTTAACCCGAAGAAATGCATTTTTGGAGTAACTTCCGGCAAGTTCTTATGGTTCAATGTGACCCGACGGGGAATTGAAGCCAATCTGGAGAAGATACGTGCCATCACAGACATGGCCCCACCAAGAAACATCAAAGAAGTTCAACAGCTCATCGGAAGATTGGTCGCACTGAGTCGATTCCTAAGTCGCTTAGCTGAGAAGAGTTTACCCTTTTTCAATGTATTGCGGAAGGCCGACAAATTTGAGTGGACGGCAGAATGCCAAACGGCTTTTGAAAGTTTAAAGACTTGTTTAGCTTCTCCTCCATTACTCACTAAACTAGTGGCGGAAGAGACCTTGTATTTATACTTGACAATATCCAACCACGTGGTCAGTTCGGTGCTCGTTCATGAGGATGATAAAGTCCAAAGACCGGTGTATTACACCAGCAGAGTATTGAAGGGACATGAAGAAAGATATCCCAAAGCAGATAAGTTGGCCTTTGCGCTGATAACAACCTCCCAACGGTTGAAGCCTTATTTCCTGGCGTACCCCATTGTGGTGCTCACAGACCAACCGTTGCGGCAGATACTTCACAGACCAGAGACTTCCGGAAGACTGATCAAATGGTCTGTGGAGTTGGGACAATTTCAAATTGATTACCAACCTCGACCATCGATTAGAGGACGGGCTCTGGCGGACTTTCTTGTGGAATGTGCAGAATTCGTACTTCACATACAGCCATCACCCTGCTGGAAGTTGTATATTAATGGATCATTCGGAAGAAAGGGTGGATGCGTGGGTTTGGTATTAACCGGCCCAGACGGTGTGGAGATAGAATGTGCTCTGTGGTTTGATTTCTTTCTGACCAAAAATGAGGCAGAGTACGAAGCCCTCTTCATAGGCCTAAGGGTAGCGTTAGAGTTGGATGTTCGTGCCC
This sequence comes from Dionaea muscipula, assembly GCA_028571145.1. Classification (NCBI taxonomy): domain Eukaryota; kingdom Viridiplantae; phylum Streptophyta; class Magnoliopsida; order Caryophyllales; family Droseraceae; genus Dionaea; species Dionaea muscipula. The sequence continues at coordinate 1,853 of JAOWBR010164148.1, forward strand.
TCCAGATCTTCAGTGAATCTCAACTGGTCGTGAACCAGGTGAATTGCACTTATGCTGCTGAAAGGGAGAACATGATCAAGTATAAGAAGATGGCGGAGGATTTGATGCAGACGTTCAAGAAGGTGGAGATTCAACGGATTCCAAGGGCGCAGAACGCCAAAGCAGATGCCCTTTCAAAGCTCACGTGGACACAGACCCCGGAGTTGGGCCGCACCATCTTCTTGGAAAGAATGACGCAATGAAGCATAGATTCCCCCCAAGTACTGAGTGTGGAGCCTGAGCCTCCTACATGGATGACATCGATCATTCAGTTCTTAAGGGATAGAATTCTTCCTGCTGACAAAGACCGAGCAATGTCCCTGAAAATTAAAGCCGCAAGATTTCGGCTTATTAATGGGATCTTATATAAGCAACTTTATCAACATTTGTGCGCTCGATGCTTGACCGAGGAAGAGGCCCAATATAACATGAAGGAAATCCATGAGGGCGCATGCGGTAGTCATCAGGGCAGAAATACCCTAGCCAAGAAGATCAGGAGGCAGGGATATTTGTGGCCCAAGCTAGAGAAGACCATCGAGGACTTTGTGCAAAAGTGTGTAACTTGCCAAAAGTTTGCCAGGAAGCAGCGACGACCCTCCACACCACTCATGCTTGTTACGAGTGCTTGGCCTTTTGCTATGTAGGGCATCGACATCCACGGTCCGTATCCCACGGCTCTTGGAGGTTAGAAATTCCTAATCGTAGCAATTGACTATTTCACCAAGTGGATGGAGGTGAAGCCTACCACACGCATTATAGGGGCGGATGTGGAATCCTTCCTATGGAAGAGTATTCTATGCCGCATTGGAGTTCCTAGAGCCATCATTACCGAAAAATGAACCTTATTTAAGGACCAGAAGTTCGAGGACCTGTGTTGCGAATATGAGATCGAGCATAGATATGCATCGGTCGCGTAGCCACAAAGCAATGGCCAGGTCAAGGTAACGAATCGCACGTTGTTAGAGGGGCTTAAGGCCCGAGTCGGAAATGCTAAGGGCAATTGGGTGACTGAATTACCCACCATCTTATGGGCATATCGGACGACCCCTCGGACCGAAACAGGGGAAACCCTATTTAGCTTAGCCTTCGGAGATAAAGTTGTTGTTCCGGTAGAGATCGACATGCACTCTTATAGAGTCAATCATTTCTCTCGAGAAGAGAATGATTCTAAACTATTGAACTGCCTAGACACACTTGAAGAACGAAGGGAGTGAGCAATGCTGCGCATAGCATCTTACCGCCAACGAGTGGCAAAGTACCACAACGCCCGAGTCAAGGGCTGAAGTTTTCAAGTGGGAGATTTAGTTCTCCGTGAAGCTAGATTCGAAGGTTTCAACGCCCCATCTGAAAAGTTAGCTTATAACTGGGAGGGACCGTATGAGATAACTGAAGAAGTGCGACCAGGGACTAGGGGTATAGCTGAGACGATACAGCTCGAGCTCGGCTCGTGATTCGGCTCGAAAAAAGCTCGAAAAACTAAGTGATAAGTCACAAATTGTGACTTATTTATGCCTATTTTTAATATGCTAATGGTCAATTTATCATTATATTTTAGCCTTGTTATCGTATATTTTGTTACATGTCGTTTATCGAGGCTTGCACGTTAAATAAGATAATTTGACTGTTTTAATCATTAGTAATGTTATTCGTTTATTTTATGCAGGTTGGGCCCCTATTAAAGCTTTGAACTTGATGGTCATTCTCATGCTAGTTCAAGAGTTATGAGAAATTAAGAAGGAAGAAGACTTGGGCTTGTGATTGGATTTAATTTTAGGCCTTCACTTTGATCTGCAAGGAGAATTATAGAAAAGAAAAGAAAATGAAAGGAAATGGGAAAGGAATAAAGAAAACCTTAATCTATTTGAGCTGGAGTGTAACGTGTGGTGGGTTTTCCTCATCTTGGCCATCAGGCCATTAGGCCTCCAAGGCCGCAGCCGCCTCCAAGGCCATCAAGGCTATTCGATCATAAGGGAAGGAGACATGCAGAGGGGGAGGTGGCAGCCTTCAGTCCACCACCGTGGTCATCTTCTCCGGTGCCACTCACCATCACCGACGAGGAGCCCAGGAAAACCGCACCGCCACACGCAGGAAGGGGCCGCTATGGATCTACCCAGACCCATCTCCGACTTCTGCAGCCACCAGTGAGCCATGCATCACTAGATCTTCTCCCAGATTCGACAGCCGCCGTTATCCAGCCCAACCTCCAGCGCGCGCACTGTTGACCTGCACCATCGCCGTCCACATCAGCCCGTGAGCTACTGCCCTGCGCTTTATCAACCACCAACGCAGATCTATTGCTACCCAAAGCCGCCGCTCAGACCAGACTCGACCACCAGGCCCACCACACCACTCACAACCACCAGCGAGGCCAGATCCGCAGCCACCAGCAGTCGTCCTCGTCGGAGTTGCCTCTGAGCTACCATTAATCGCTGCCGGCAAGCCTTACTCGGAGTCTTCCATTGACGGTTTTAGCGAATTGTCTTGGGTAACAGTGTCTTGTGTATTTTCATCCTAATTATGTGTATGGTTGCTATGCTTGATGTGGTGGCTTGTAATGGTTAATGGTTTGAACGCGATGTGTGGGTAATTTGACTGCTAAGATTGTGATGGATCTCCATTCATAATATTTATCTTGTGCATGTTAATTATTTAATGATTGTGTAATTAATATTGTGCTTTCGGTTGGCGAACATGTGGGATAGTCATGTGTATGTTCCCAAAGGCTTAATTATGCAATTGTACTTAATAGGTATGTTGAAACTCTGTGATAGATTATTACTTGTTAGACATCTCGTGCCCTTGTTGAGCAAGTGAGACGGTTTGTGCATCTGGATATAGTCTATGCCATAAGCCAACGTAACCAAAAATCATAAAAGTCGAATAATTAATCTACCCTATGCACGAGATAATTATGAGAACAAAGTGAAGTCATAATCCTAGGCTTTTAATCCCACCAAACTCTCCACGTTAATTCACTAACTTGCACTTCCCTTTATTCAGTTTAGCATTCATTTAGAATAGTTAAATCAACTCAAATCCAATTCTCTTCCAATTAATTTAGGAACTAGTAGTTAATATCTAGCTAGGTTTCATTGTCCCCATGGATTCGACACCTGGACTCAACCACTATTCTTAGAGTAGTAGTTAAATCTTAGGTATTTAATTTGGTTGCCTAACGACAGCAATCATGCATGGCACCGCCAGCAGCAGCACATGCAGGCAACGACAGCAGCACGGGGACGTGGACTTCGTCTTAGGGCATCGACTGCGGCGATAAATTCAAGAAAACGGTTGCGAGATTTTCATCTCGATTGTGAGTTTTCTTTTTAGGTTTATCGCACTCTTTTACGCATGATTCACGCAATAGGATTGTGCTATAACCACTTAGAATTGCGGTGGTTGTTTGTGTGAATTGTATACGTATGAATTGAATTGCTGCGATGTATTTTCGAATTGATGCATGCTCTGTTCGATGTTTTTTTTTCCGCCTTCGCAACACAGGAGCCCGACACGGGCGTGTCGAGGTGTACTGGTCACGACCGTGTCTACCAGACACGACCGTGTCGTGCCTAGTTTTCAAGCAGTGCTCTGCTCGTTGCGGCCGGGCCAGTTTGGCTCGGCCGTGGCCGACCCCTTTACGTGTTTGGGCATGTCTAAATGCAATATTGCAAGATTAGTCATTGAAAAAAATTTTATTGTTCAACGTACGCACCGGACTAGTTCCGCATGCTTCCGCCGGGGCCCCGTTCGCTCGGGGCTCCCTTCAGAGTGAACAGAGTGGTGGATACTGTTTTTGTAGGAGTCGATCCATACTCGTTAAAACCAGAGTGACAGTGTAGGATCAAAGTGTGTAAGTGATCCTTTGATCACCATTGAACCTTTGTGTTCACCATTTTTAATACAATTACATTTACGTTTCTTGCACTTTACTGCCTTCTCTTTACATTTATAATTCTTAAACCTGTTGTAACGTATCCCTTCATAGCCGTGGTTCCAGTTCTGATCACCTCCAAGGTTAATTCCACGGAAGTCGTTCTGCGATCTTAAGGATCGGTCCTGCCTCACTGCTGTCCATAGTACTTGGGTTTTTGTTGAGTGGAACTTGTTGTGGGGGATTTCACTTGAGAATTCGCACTTTAAGTTACTGTAATTTACATTTTCTGCCTTTACATTTCTCGCAAACACCTTTTATTTGATCATTTCACTGTTTGAAAGAGTTGTGGAATTGATAAACATTGTTACGGATAATTCCCTGTGGGATCGATATTTTTATTACTACCAACAAGAAAGTACACTTGTTGTATTCACATTCGTTGTGTCAGTAAAGTTCATTGAAAAACGTTTGTTGGGGAAAACTCGTCGAAAAAAATTCGTCAACAAAAGTTCGTCGGAAAATATTCGCCGAAAAACGTTCGCTGGGGAAAAAAAATTCGTCGAAAAATGTTCGTCGGGAAAAATTTGTCGGAAGAAGTTCGTGATGAAAAAAGTTCGTTGGAAAAAGTTCGCCGAAAAACGTTCGTCGGGAAAAATTCATCGGAAAAAGTTCGTCGGGAAAAAAATTCGTCGGAAAAAAAGTTTGTCGGGAAAAAAATCCGTTGAAAAAAAATTCGTCGAAAAAAGTTCGTCGGAAATAAAGTTCTTCGGGAAAAAATTCGCCGGAAAAAATTCGTTGAAAAAAATTTGTCGGAAAAAATTTGTCGGAAAAGTTCACCAGAAAAAACTCCTTATCTGCCTCATCCAACATATGCGGGATACACAATACCATAGGAGGTGGTATTGTATATCCCACATTTTTGCAAGAAATGGGTTAGGTGGGAAATCTTTTCCCGCGTGAACAGTAAAAACAAATAAGTATCAATTTTTCGGAAAAGCACTGTGTATGTGGGATAGCTAATCCTTATCCCACATGCACAGTGAAATCAAACACAACCTAGGGGTAACCCCGTGCCGTTGGCACTATAACTCATCGTCTATGTATAGAAGTAAAAGAAATACCAACGATTTTAATTTTAAATTTTAAAATAAAAAAAGAAAAATTGATTTTATTTGTCTGGTTTAAAATCAAATTTTAAAATTTGAAGTTCAAAATTTAAAAACCCACCCCCTTTCTCTGTCGTCCCATCCCCCCATCTCATCTCCCTTGCAATCTCTCTCACATAATTAACCATATGTGAAGTTGACTTGACGGTTAGAAGTTATACATTTTTGTTTATATTTTATACGGTTTTGTTTGTGATTTTATATGGTTTTGTTTGTGTCTAGTTTATCAACCTATCTAAATTGTAATATTAATTTTTAACTAAACGTAGATTCATAACCGAAGATTCGAGGACAATAAGATACTTGAGGCTAAGTGACAGATTGCTTATAAGGTCTCTACTTTTCCATCTATTGACCCATCCGCACCTCGCTTAGGGATGGGAAGGGTTTGATGTCTCATCTCCTTCGACTTTTTCAGGGGCATCGGCAGGTCGAGGAGGCAGTCGAGATGGAGGAGGAGGAGGAGGAGCATGTTCCCCCAAGAAGGGGCGAGGTCTAATTGGTTAGCCTGCAGATGGGTCTGTTAGGATTTTATCCCAAAGACATGTAATAAAACATTATTTATTATGAATAAATGAGAATGTTTTATGCAAATCATTTTATGCCAATTCGAATGTAATTTTACATTAGTCCATTTATTCTATTCTAGATGACTTGATATGTAGAGTATAGCTTACATACGGAAAACCTTGTCATTGGAAGGAATAGAATATAAGTTTATGTTCACAGTCAGTAGATGGGCCTGGACAACTTATCGGTACGACTGTAGCACGAGATGCTTAAGTAGGTCTGTCTTGACTACGGGAAACGATATAGACTTGGTCTATAGTTTCAACTCATCCGTGCTAGTACACTTTGTGTGTATTGAACGAACCGGATTATTTATTGTTTTGGACTGACTTACTAAACAATAAATAATAAAGTATTATTTAGATACTACGTGAGCTCTTAACCTAGAAATAATATTCATAGTGATAATTAGTTTTGATTCACCAATGGGTGAGATTCTTTTATGGATCAATATCTCGGTGAGTTGGATTAATTATTCACGAGTATGATAGTAGATTATTTCTGGGCACCATATCTCGAGTGTTCTTGAGATTGATGATATCTTCCGGGTTAGCTTATGGGTTCTGACATGTTAAACCATATAGGTGGATCTTATGATCCTACACAAGAACATGTTAAGCGGTAGTCCCGTGGCAGATTAATTCTTATGAATTAATTTAGACGCTAATTAAATATAGTCGTTAGTGACTTGGTTTTAATTAACGGATATCAGTCTTAATGTCGGGAGAGTCATAGTAAATAATAATGGAGGGTTAAACCGTAATTTAAATAATCGAGAGGACAATCACGATATATGATAGTATTCATCGTGATCTCCGGACATTAATCATAAGTATTAAATAAATTAAGGTTCTCTTTTAGCCGAAGAGAAAAAATATTTATTTAATTAAGTTAATTAATGTGTTAAATAAAATATGTAACGTATGTTACGTTAGAGAATATTTTATTTTATATTTAATCTATAATATTTAATTAAATCGAATTAATTACAGGGGAATAACATCACCGTAACATTTGATTTAATTTAATATGGTGTATAGATTATCCGGAGATTATCTCGTATTATTTTTCCTCATTAGTCTCCAGGGTTGCCCACAACGAGTCTTATTCGCCAAACATTATAGGGTTTTTTCGACTCTCTATATAACGTGGCGATAGGGGTTCTGTTTCACTACCGAAAAACATAGCCTCCGGAGAAAACTCTAGAAGACGAATAGGTTAAAAACCCTTTTCTCTTCTTCTCCTTCCCTTTTTGCAGTCGCCCTCCTCCTCTCTTCACCTTGCAGCCGACCACCAGGGAGAAACAACATCGGTGGCAGCCTCCAACGGTGGCCATCTGGATCTGCAGCAGCCGGCCGCGCACAGCAGACGTGCAGCAGCCCAACAGCCGTGGCATCCGCAACAAATCTGTCGCGGTCATCATCCACGCAGCGCAGCACAACATACGTAGAGTGCGAGCAGCAGACGTGCAGCGCAAGCAAGAAGCAAAGAGCAGCAGTGCGCGGCGAGAACCAGACGCGCAGCCCGCAGCGTCCAGTGCCAGCAGCGGACGTACAACAGCAGGCGAGCAGCACGCGAGCAGAAGCAAGGATAGCAGCGCAATTAGACGTGAGCGGTTCATCGGCAGCTTCGGTCGCGCAAAGCGAACCGCCTGAGTCGATCGTCGGAAGTATTTTTCCGTGAGGTATCGACTTATTATTCATTCGATATATGTTTGTATGTATGCGAATGATTGATTAAAAATTTTTGTCGTCTATCCTACGTACCGACGCGATCCTGAACGCTTCCGCGGAGCCCCCGTTTGATCGGGGTTTCCTTCAATTGGTATCAGAGCGGTCGTTTAGATACGTACGGTTAGATGACAGGGAAATCAAGCGCATGATCGGACATGGTTGTCGACCGGATCAGCCGCCAGGTGTGACATATGTCGCGGTGCCGATGATGCCGATGGTCGATTGATAACCATGATCGTTTGGTTATCCACTGATTTTTTAATTTGCTGCTGTCGTTTTTTTTGTGCGGCTGCTGCTGTTTGTATGCTGCTGTTTGGCATATGGTATGCGATTTTATGCATGATATATGTTATATTGCTGTCGATTTTTTTGATTTGTTTCGACTCTGTCCATATGCATGCTGCTGTCAGTATATATGTGATATGTACATATTTTGCTGCTGCTGGTGTCGTTTTTGTGCTGCTGCTGCGATTTTTTGCCATCATGGACAACAATGTTTTTTGGTGTAAAACATAAGGCGCAGAAGAGCAGTCGCACGGAGGAGATTTATGGTATTGATCGTCCGTGATTGTATGTGTACGAGCGTTCGATCAACCGACCCTTGATGACCCTCTGTTGTCGACCGCAAGGTTGTGTTGGATGTGATTTATATCAAGTTTTGTTTTCGATGCTAAGCAATAATTAAATGGCTAATTGATTTTATGCGACTAAAATTGTCGGGTGGTTCATTTGAGGGACAGTGGGCGTTATATGAGCCGAATGTTGGTGATTGTCCATGAACGTGTGTTCACGAGTATTCGATCAACCATATTTTGGTAATTATGTTGTCCGCAGAAGTCCTCCATGTCAACCGTGGCTCGATGAATTTTTCGGTCATGCTCGTTGAAAATTTTTATGGTGCGTCGACTTTGACGGGGCATAACTTTCACCTCGGATGTCGCCTCGACACTCATAATATGTTTTCGGAAACGACAAGACGTGCTCTATTGGGCTACGACCTTTGGTCCGCACCCCGAAGGGGAGTCACTAGAAAAACCAACTTCCGTCTTGAAACTCTACTTGAAGTTGCATGGTCGGTTGTGTTGAAAATTTCTTCTTGCTGCTAACTGCTGCTGGCTTGAAAAATTTTCATGGACAGGTCATGAAATTGTTTTCCGTTGAAAGCATGATTTTTAAAAGGATAAAAATCCCAAATTTTATAATTAACTAAGTGGGAGAGGGGTTCGTTCTTTAGCGAACCCCATGGCCTCCATCGTAAATAATCATTGATGATGTGAGGGTTTGCGCGTGTTGGCTTTGGGAGCCTTCCTCCACGACGCAACAATCACGGATCATTCGTATGATTATAGATTAATTGTTGATGATTTTGATGTTTGACGACCGTGTGGCCCTGGGAGTCACCTCCGTAAAGGAATCAACATTAACGGATCATTCGTACAATTATTATACACTTTAAAATGTATTGACAAATGTGAAAAATATGTGTGTTGGCCATGGGAGCCTTCCTCCACAAAGGACATATTGTTCACGGATTTGTTGGAATGAATTACAAAAGTTATAATGTAAAATCTAGTCGATGGATTACACTTAGGCATGAAAATTAGTTAATCTTCACACAGAAGCTCTGTCTAATTTTTATGTGGCCAAAGTTAACTAACATTTTAAATTTGTTTTAATTTTGCTAGCATGTTCATTATTTTTGTTTTGGAGATCCATTATATTGAATATGAAAAGTAGAATTGCCATGTGAAGATAATTGACTATTATTTGTGTTATTTTTATTTTAAGTTATCATCATATCGTTCACCCCACTAGCAACTATTCTTAACCAAAACAAACTTACTAGCAAAAATTATATAAACTGGAAAAGGAATTTAGACATTGTGTTGACTGCTGAGGGTCACAAGATAGTGCTGACACAAGTGTGCCCTGAGACACCTCTTGGGGATGCTTCCCCGGAGAAGGTGGCAACTCATAAGGTTGCGTTGGAGAGATGGATGAAAGCTGATGAGATCGCGCGGTGTTATATCTTGGCTTCCATGTCAAGTGTGCTACAACATCAACATGAGTCTATGAAAACAACTTATGACATGATTCTGAACCTGAAAGAAATGTTTGGGTCTTAGAATCGTGCGGGTAGGCTAGATGCCATGATGGCACTCCTTCGTATGAAGATGAGTGAGGAGACACCAGTGAGAGACCATCTTCGGAAGATGATGGGTCATCTGAATGAGCTGGAGGTCTTGGGGGCTGAAATTGATGCGGAATCCCAAATCGATATCTTCCTAAACTCTCTACCAGAATCTTTCTAGCAGTTCCGTGTAAATGTGTGTCTGAACGACCGAGATTTCACGTTAACGGAGCTTCTGACAAAGCTTCAGGCGGTAGAGAAATTGATCAACAAACCTCCTGTTGCGAATATGGTTGAGAAAGGTTCGACTTCTAAGCCCAAAGGGCTGAAGAAGAAGAAAAAGTCACAACCTAGGATTCCAGCGAAGAAGGTTGTGAATAAACTCAAGGGAAAATGCTTTCGATGAAAGCATCCAGGACATTGGAAGCAAAACTGTCCTCTCCTCGATAAGAAGAAAGGTATATCTCTTTCACCAGTAGCTGGACTATGTTTAGGGGATGTGTCTACCGGTACATGGTGTGTAGACACGGGATCCACTAATCATATGTGCATGTCAATGCAGGGACTCCAGAATCCCAGGAAGCTAAGTGATGGAGAGATATATGTCCTC
>JAOWBR010164159.1:0-11975 GCA_028571145.1 Dionaea muscipula
GTTACAGAAAGAGGAATAGAGGTCGACCCAGAGAAGATCAGATCCATCACAGACATGCAACCACCAAAATCCAAAAAGAGACCCAGAGTTTCCTTGGCCGTACCCAATACATAAGCCGCTTCATGGCCCAATTATCAGACACCTGTGACCCCATTTTCAAAACCCTTTGAAAAGATGCTCCAGAAGCATGGAACCCGGATTACCAGATAGCCTTTGACAAAATCAAACACTATCTTCTTAATCCACCAATCCTAGCACCACCTACAAAAAGTTAGCCTTTCATCCTATACCTCACAGTCACCGAAAGAGCATCAAGCTCTATGATTGCTCAGTTGGGCCCGACAGACCAGAGAGAGCGCCCAGTTTATTACCTCAGTAAGAAGTGGCTGGACTATGAGACCCAATACTCCAGTCTAGAGAAGACAACTGCTGCACTCATCTACGTAACAAAGAAGCTGCGACATTACATGTTGTATCTTCCCATACACCTCGTCTCTAAGATGGACCCAATCAAGTATGTGTTTGAGAAGCCAGTTCTCAATGGACGCATGTCCAGATGATTTATGCAACTTTCAGAGTTTGACATAAAGTATGTTCCAAGAAAAGCAATTAGAGGGAGCGTGATAGCTGATTACCTCTCTGATTTTCCCATCTTCACAGAGTTGTTAGAGGATGATCTGTTACCTAACGAGAGCATTCAGAACATCTCCAAAGGCACCTGGAAGTTGTACTTTGACGGCTCAGTCAACCGCCGAGGTCGTGGGATCGAAATCCTATTGATCACACCTGCCGGAGAACTCATTCCCTTCTCAGTCAAACTCAACTATTCACTCACGAACAACACAGCGGAATATGAGGCCTGCATCTTCGGACTTAAAGCTGCACTGGAATTCCAGGTTCAGAGAATAGACGTTTTCGGAGATTCAAACTTGCTCATCTTCCAAATGGTGGGTGGTTGGAAAACAGACGAGAGATCCAAACTTTTCATATACAGAGGTTACCTCGAGGGCTTTATGACTCATTTTGAGGAGATTCACTTTTATTACATACCCCGTCATAAGAACAAGTTTATTGATGCATTAGCGGTCATGGCTTCTTAAGCGAAATTCCCGAATGGTGTATTGGTCCAGCAAATAAGAATTCAGTCATTATCAGAACCAATCTACATATGCGCCTTTATGGAAACGGAAGAAGAACCCCAAGACGGACTCCCATGATACTACAACATCAAAAACCTACTCCATTAAGGAATTTATCCCCATGAAGCTAGTAAGAAAGATTGGATCACTCTTCGCAGACTAGCACTAAATTACACGCTCTGCAGATATGCCCTTTACCGAAACGACTCATTTGGAGTCCTCTACCTCTGTGTCAGTCAAAAGCAAGGCCTCAAGATCGCCTTAGAAGTCCATGCAGGGATTTACGGATCTCACACCAACAGAAAGTTTCTCGTCCGGAAGATTGCCCCCTTGGTTACTATTAGAGCACCACAAAACATGATTGTATCACCTTGGTTAGAAAATGAAGAAGGTGTCAGGAACATGGGAACCTCAGAAAGCAACCCACCAAGCCTATCTATTCCATGTCCTCTCCATGGCCCTTTGACACTTAGGGAATCGACATCATTGGACAGATTCATCCTCTAGCCTCAACAATCATCAGTACATCCTGGTTGCCATTGACTATTTCATTAAGTGGGTGGAAGCCAAATCTTTCTCCAAGCTAGGGGCAAAGCAAGTTGCTCAATTTTTCGAAAAAATGTCATTAGCCGATATGGTATTTTAAGAGAGTTAATCAGTGACAACAGAACTTAGTTCGAGGGCGACATGGCTGTAATACTCCGAAAGTATGGAATCACTCATCACAAGTTCTCTCCCCACCGTTCACAGGCAAATGGTGCAGTTGAAGCCACCAATAAAACCATCAAGAGTATCCTAGCTAAGTCTATTCAGACTCACCGAGATTGGTCCTCCAAGCTATCCTTTGCCCTCTAGGGATTCAGGACGTCTATCCGGACACTAACACAGGCTACTCTGTACTCACTAGTTTATGACTTGGAAGCAGTCCTACCAGTAGATTTGGAAGTGCAGTCCATTAGAGTTCTCATAGAAGCTCAGGTCCCAGAGATAAAATGGCTTCAGGCCAGATATAATCAGCTACGACTCCTAGACGAAAAGAGGCTTTGAGCACTTTACCACATCTAGTGTTATTAGCGACGCGTAGCCCATGTGTTCAATAAGAGAGTAAAAGACAGGAGCCTCCATGAAGGAGACCTACTCCTCAAGGAGAATCGAGCCCCGTCCATGATCTTCATGGAAAGTTCGCTCCCAAGTAGTATGGTCCGTATGTCATCAAGGAAATTATTCCTGGTGGTGCAGTTAGGCGGCTTGGAGATGATGGCTAAGAGCTCCATGGCTTAACCAACCTTGGCCAGCTCAAGAAGATCTATGCTTAACTCTTCCATCAAATAATGCTTTCCCATATCAGAATGCCCCTATCATTTCAGAATGCCCCCCCTCTTTTCCACTCAAATAACGTCCTATCATTTCAGAATACCCTTCCGCCAAGGAATGCCTCTCCATCAGACAAGATGCCCCCCTTTTAAAACACGGACTACCATTTTAGCAGAAAATATCTCTTGTAACCACAAAAAATGCCCATCTCTTTTGAAATATCTAATGTCCCATTTTTACCAGAAAATGCCCCATCGCCACAAAATAACTAGAAAACTACAAAATAAACCACTTCTTTGTTCATCCTGAACTACGTCATGACCTGATTCCATCTTGGATACGTAGGCAGCCATCATGGCACGGTCACAAAGACAAATAAACCCTATCCCCACTTGACTGCTCGTCTAAAATCCATAGAGAGGTTAGGTTGAAAACCCACAAAGGGTAACCTAGGCAAAAGGAGAGTGTGTGAACAATTGCAAGAAAAGAAGCCTTGCTGGCCCAAGCAAAAAGTGGGTCCTGGAAAACAATAAGGGTGAGCAGACTCGTCAGGTCGAAAACACTTCGGGGAGGCCTAGGAAAAAATCGCGAATCTGATGGCATTATGTTAGAGTTTTTTGCATGCATATTGTGAAGTAACTCGAGTAGGAATGAGCGTTGATAACAGTTAACACTAAAAAATGCCCCGTTTATTTCCCAAGCCACATGGACAAATAGCCTAAATACATTCACCTTGAGAGCTCATACAATGCCCCCTTTATTCTACAAGCTACATAGCCAAATAGCCTAAACATAAATACCACAAGAGCACAGTAAGCTCAATGAACATACGTTATTTGGGGTTTTGAATCCAGACACGTACAAAGCTTCAAGGTAAACTCACACTATTAAAAATACCCAAAGTCATCATCTACCCTCAATCATCTTCCTCATCCCCAGCAGACCATCCTGGTTGTGCCCTTGGTAGTTAGAAACCAGATCTCTCTGCATATGGAAGGATGTAGTGTTGAACAGACTAGTTCGCGCACCGTTGCACATACTTAGTAGAGACTATCCAACCATGGTGGGAGAAACCAACGCTCTATTCGATGGCCACGATTCCAATCCTGAGCGACTGTGCCGATCTCTTCATGAGTTAGGACCCTCACGGTTCTGTAACCTTGGGGGAAAGGTGGGGATAATCTCGAAGTACCCCATCTGACGCATCACTAGCCAAGGGTAGCAAACCCTAGTGGTGGTCAGGCCACAAATCATCACACCTACACAAATCGAAGACTGAACAACATAATAAGGGTAAGTCATGTACTCAGAGGTCCAAGCAACGGCCTTAGTAATGAAGTTCGTCTACCACATGACTAGTGCTTGAGTAGACTCGAAGCAGATGACCTTCATGACACCCCGTGAAGCCAAGTGCCGAAGACTATATCCTGAGGATGACACTTGTGCAGGAATTAGTAGACTCAATCTTTCGCAGAGCCAGATCTACAATAACCAGAGACTCCCGATAAGATACCCCAGCTCATAGTTCTCCTTCAGCGTGTCAAGACCCCGGTAGGTCTCCGCAACGATTATGCCTTCCATGAACTCCCCCCTCATCATCGACTTCACGAGGGAGGAGATCCGACAGTTAGCATACCCTGAGCATGCACTGAGTAGGAAGAAGTCCATTAGCACCACCTGCAGAAGGTTGTGTCTAGCAGTTGAAAAAATTTAGGAGTGAGATTGTTTGACATAATGGGTTATCCGCCCCAGATCCAACCACTCGTCGCCATGATACCAGTTTTCAGCTATCCAGATCTTCGGATATCAACATAAATTGTCCAGAGTGATCTGATCATCCAGCAAATCAGGAACCATCAGTCTTCGAATCGACCTCCTAGAGAGTAATGACTCAAAGTCTTCCGGGAGCGGGCATAGCTGAGTCCCGCCAAAATTGAACGTGTGTGTGTTAGGCTCCCAGGTTGTCATGGCACCCATCAGGAACTCCCAATTCAGTTGGAAAGACCGTAGCGCCTTCAGCTTGGTATGGTCGTTGGGGTGCAGCTCAGGGGCCTCCCCGGCCCAGACACAAAGATTCCTATGCAAGTTTCTCATGCTTTTAGTCTGCATCCATGCATTAGACACCATCAGCCGATTTACTGCATAACTAAAATAATTAAAGCAATTCTCAGATTGTTTTAACCTTAAGCCCTTTTTTCAAGAAGGCGAGAGACATTCCTTATAGGGATTATACATCTTAACTTTAACGAAGAGCCCCAAGCTCAAGAACTTTTCACTCTATGTGATTTCTTGTGTGTTTGCTTGGAGTGCATTCCCTTATTACTCAACATTCCTATTTATAGTGGCCGATGACCCAACGATAGCCACATGTGCCCATCTACCATTCAGTGGTAGATAGACCCGAGCACATGTTCATCTACCCGAGGCCAAACCGCTTTATTCTCCATCATCGAGAATAAAGTGGACTTCCACTATCTGAACATCCTCTCAGTGCTCTATGACCTCAAGCATGACATCAACAAGCATTATTGCATATCCGCCTCTCCAACGAGCAGATCGAAAAGATGTCCTCTAAGGACATTGGTTTTCTCCGGTCTTACGCTCTGGCGTGACTACTGACTCAACCAATGAGGGCCACTCTGTGGACATCCCATTTTTGACCTGCTCACTTCCGTGCCGGAGAGGGCATGCCTAAAAAATTCATGTTTTCAAAACGTACACCTGGCTACGGAGGCCTAGTCAGAGGCACGATAACATTGTATTTTCAAAATTACGCATGCATCGATGCATTTTTTTAGTGACATCCTGATCTAAGTCATGAAATCCAGTTTCATACCTACTCCTCAGTCTATCCTCATGGATTCAGAGATCCGGAATCACTTTCCGCACCCGAGGGGTAACATCGTCATTTTACCCCGATGATCAAAACTCCGCAAAAGTATGGTTTTTTAGGGTCTCCAAACCTTAAAAATCATCAATGCCCCATTTCTAGAATCATTCTTATATTTTCAGATCTATCAGACAACTTTTTGAACCCCGAGGGGTAAAACTGTCATTTTACCCCGACCACCGAAAATTTGATTTTTAGAGTTGTTATACCCTAAAAATTGTCCGTACCAACTTTCGTGTCCATCCCGAGTGTTTTCCGACCCTCTCGGTCACTTTTCGAGCCCAATGGGTAAAACCGTCATTTTACCCCGACAACCAAAAATCTAATTTTGAGGGTTCCTACACTCTAAAAATTGTTCATACGCACTTTCGGGCCCATCTCGAGTGTTTTCACACCTCCTATATCACTTTCCGAGCCCGAGGGGTAAAACCGTCATTTTACCCCAACGATTGAAAATCTAATTTTTAGGGTTCCTACACCCTAAAAAATTGGCCGTACACAGTTTTGGGTCCATCCCGAGTGTTTTCAGACCTCCCGAATCACTTTTCGAGCCCAAGGGGTAAAACCGTCATTTTACCAGTCGACCGAAAACCTAATTTTTAGGGTTGTTACACCCTAAAAATAGTCCATACCCGCTTTCGGGTCCATCCTAAATGTTTTCAGACCTCCCGAATCACTTTCGAGCCCAAGGGGTAAAACCGTTATTTTACCCTGACGACCGAAAACCTGATTTTTAGGGTTCGTACACCCTAAAAATTGTCCGTACCCACTTCCGGGTCCATCCCGAGTGTTTTCCGACTCGCTAGGTCACTTTTCGAGCCCGAGGGGTAAAACCGTCATTTTACTCCTAACGTTAAAATCTCGGTGAAAATCTGACTTTTGGGGTCCCTAAACCCTAAAATCACCAAAAACCGACTCTGGGATATTCTATAATAAATAATTTATTCGCCATGAATAAATCTAGTATCATTTAGTCTGGGTTCGACTCCCCCTTCCACCAATTTTTGAAACATTTTAATAGCCCATAATTTAAAATATTAAAAAAGAAAAGATTCGAACCTAGGATCTCTCCTTCTCATCCTTTTCATCCACACACTCCATCACTGGGCGGTAAGGAAGTTTTTGATTTTTCTAGCATATTTTTATTTAAATTAATATGAGCATCCCCCAATTTCCCATCAAGACTGAAACTAAATTCCATCAAGACCGAATTCTCCATGTCACAAAATAAAATTGTGACACCAAGGGGATTCGATCCTTGGATCTCCACGTCATCTTCCCACCACAATACTAGGCTATCCTGAATTATTTAATTCTTTTTAGCCCATTATTATTTTAAATTAATGTGGGCAACCTCATGGTCCTCCACTGTACATAAAAAAATCAGGACAGTCTAATTCTTATCTCCCATTGCTTTTATACGAATTTTTCCACATTTCTTCCTAACCACCCATTAAAAAAATATAAAAGCAATTTGTACAAATTCAAAGACAAACATTTGTCCACACTTGATCTAATCTTTCACCAACCTCAACCATTGGATTAAAAATGAAACACATCTCATCTGTCCATTTAATCAATGCACACCTTTTTTTTTTGTGATAAACGAGGGGCACTGCCGCATTTTTGACGGGCTACCTCGAGGCTCCCGCCAGACCCTGCAAACCTACGGGAACCGGTGATACAACTAGCAAGTTGGCCTGCAGGTGGCCAACCCTAACAGCACAATGTAGCCATGGAGACTTGAACCCAGACCTAATAGATGGTGGATGTCTTGCACAACCAATTGCGCTACCAAAGACTGGTTACACCCTAATTTTTCCCTATAAAAGGGGAACCACCCTTTGGGATTTGGGACCTTCTTTTTTTTTCCCCCCTCTAGTTCCCAGACCTTCTTTCCGGCACCCTAAAAATCTGCTTCTTCATCCAGAGCTTCTTTTCTTCCTTCCGACATTTCCCCTCATTTCTCACAAACAAAGACACATACATTGTAGAATTAAATCTTTTGGAGAACCATTGACTAGCAGCTTTTCAAGGCTCCATTAAGGTCTTCAAACTCTCTAGCTCAAGATCTCACTCCTCACTTGACATAAAGGAGGCAAGGTATAGCATCTCATCTTCTCTTCCTTGCTCAACCCAACGTCTAAACTCTATACTCACCACCATTCACATTTCTAAGCCATGTACCCATACATGCAAACATCCTTATATGATTTTTATTTTCTTCAGTCTCGAGTGAAACCACCGGAGTGAACTCAGTACCCACCGTTCTCGGATTGCACCATCCAATCCATCGAGGGTAGATATGCTCGATAGTAATATTATTTTGCTTGCTGAATATCATTTTCGGTATTACTGAAACTCTTTTCATTTCTTTTAGAGGTGAGGGCACGAAACCGTTCATGCGTGTGTCTTTGCAGTTTTACCGTTTTTCCATTAATGCCACCTTCATAATCTATATGAAGTTATTATGCCTCTCATTGTTTATGATGCAAGAATATATACTCTTGTAAATCATGTCATACCTGATGATATGTTGTTGTTGTGGAAACCAAGTTTTTTCAAGGCCAACTAACCATTTTTTAACCCAAAAATTAACTCAAAACATCTTTTCCAGAAAAATCAGTTTTCTTCTCTCCAAAAAATATTTTTAAAAAATATTTTAATGGCCTCCAAAAATAGCCGAAAAATTCTTAATACTAGACCAATTCATGGATTAGTTAACGAAAAAATTTTGGTAATCAACCCTATCTTTCCCATGAAGAAATCGAACAACATTGGCTCTAAGCCCCCTCCGCGGGACAGTTATGCACACATTCCTTCATCACGTTATTTCACCATGAAATCATCGTTTCTCAAATATTTTATTTCTGTAAAAGTTTTAGATCTCTTTAGGATCTTTCCAACGATATAAAGAATGCCTAAATCGGATAAGTATTGAGAGGCTTATGAATTTTGCAAGTTTCAGGTAACAAC
The DNA here is from genome assembly GCA_028571145.1 of Dionaea muscipula. NCBI lineage: Eukaryota > Viridiplantae > Streptophyta > Magnoliopsida > Caryophyllales > Droseraceae > Dionaea > Dionaea muscipula. Next base: position 8,320 of record JAOWBR010164159.1, read on the forward strand.
TAGTCACCGGGGTGAACACTGTGAAAATTACCCGACTTATACGATTTTTATCTCCTAAAATACTAATCAAATAGAGGCGAACCGTATGTCAAAACATTTCTAAGGATGTTAGATTTCAAATAAAATTGGTTTGAGTCATTTTCATCACCTACCTGATTTTATACACAATTTTAAGTCAGTACATATCAAATTGTCCCCCAGTTTCGACAACTCACACGATTTCGAGTATAACTTTCAAACCACTTTGTCGTTTTCTATGAAATTTTCCAGATCACGATTAGACATCGTATTGAACATTCTCAAAAAATTTCATATCATTTGGGTTGAGGGAATATTTTCATTTTACTTGCGCAAAGTTTTTCCAGAAATTGTTTTTTGGCTAAGATAAAAAAAGTTAAGGGTTGAGTGATAAGCACCTTCCATGGTGTGTCCACTGCATAATGCCCAATTTTAAAAATCATAACTCTCAAGATACTGATCGGATCTAGGACATTCTTATGGCATAACGTCGCTAAGGATGTTAGCTTTCAAATAAAATTAATTTTGCATATTTCCGATATGTGATTGATTTTATACATATTTTTAAACGGAAAAAGGTCAAACAGCCCCCATGACTCGACCTTTCTCACTGTTTTCACCATATCTTTCATACCATTTAATTAAGTGACACAAAATTTTTCAAATTTAATCTAGACATCTTAAAGTCCATCTTAGCAAAATTTCGTTATATTTGGACCACGATAACTCCTTCAACTAAATTGAATCAGTTTGACCAAAAACTGCGCTCCCCCCTTTTTATCAAACCCATGGTTTTTAGTTTTCGACCAAACCTTAAACCGATTTTTACCAACCAAACACGGTTATGCAGTTCCGAAAACCATTTTTTCCACACTAATCACATGCATTTGGGCGTAGACGTTGAGTCCCCCCATCCCATGGCATGACGACCGATCAATGGCAATGTTGAATTTTTATGGCCCGAGCCAAATATGTTGTAATATTAATCAAAGTTTTTCAAAACCTTGTCCATCCATGTAATCTAATTGCTTCGAGCGATCAAATGTATAAGGTGAGGATTTAATGTTCTAGTGTGGTAGAATTTTATTTCCATATTTTCTAGTCTTCTAAGGACCCGTTGCCAAAACTCGATCTAACCCATGCATACATCCCTCCGTGAATGATCGATCCAACAGGTACCCTGCACATCCCTTGCCATGGAATCAAACAAAATATGTGACTCCGGGCCATTCATACCTTTATATATATATATATATATATATAGGGGCCGGTTATATGGAGTCCTTAAATAGAGTCCCCGTATGGAGTCCCAATCGCAACCGTCGATTATTTTAAACGGACACACTAGATTTGATGAATAAAATCTAAAAAAATCTAAAAAAAGAAAAGAAAAGAAAAAAAAAAAACAATAAACCCTAGAATATCGAGAATCAAATCTGGGACGCTTATTTCCCTTTGATGACGATAACAGGGACTCCGTTTAGCGTTTCAAATAAAACGTTCAAATGTCTGCACTTTGGAATGTTAATTAATTTCCTAGAACCTGCTTGCTGGCTGCTGCACGGAAGAATATTGCCAGTTCATATTTGCTGTAGCATGCTACCTACGGTTCTACCTAATGCACATTAAGGCCGTGATTGTTTTGAGGTTACGGGTCATTCTTATTCTGTGTTTGGTGTTCAAGATTTCTTCCATTAATCTGTAGACACATATTTAGAACTGATTTTATCAGAATTATAATATCTATAGGATCGACTTCGGACTCATTGCTTTCTACCTATAGTTAAAGAGTATCATATAACTCTTATTTATAAAAATTATTATTTTGGTGTCTCGAGGTCCCGAGATCCTAATGACCTCTCGCCTCTCGGGACGTATCAATTGCTTATATTTTAAGAAAGGTAGTATTATCTCAGCCGTTGAAGGGGTTGAACATTTCAATAAAGCAGAAAGAGATAGCCAGGCCAGACCACCAGGTCCAATCCAATGGGCCAGGAGACGATGTATTTTCTGCAGTGCATCATAACAAGCATGATAGAAAAAAGGAAAAAAAAAAAAAAAAAAAGAGTAAATTCTATCAAAGTTAGTCAATTTTCCGTTGTAAAATTCTTTTTTAACCACTTGTTGTAAGAAACTCTTTTTTAGTCATTTTAATGGTTAAAATATCATTTCTAACATTTTTTCAAAAAAAAGCGCAGTTTTGAGGGTTATGCCGAGTCTAAAAATACAATTCGGCATATGATGTCGTGTCTTGTAATTTTTATATGGTACGACATATGATGTTGTACCTTTTAATTTTTATATGACTCACCATATGATGCCGTGTCATGTAATATTTTCCGGCATTTGATGTAGTGCCTTGTAATTTTTATATAACTCGGCATTTGATGTCGTGTGCTGTAATTTTTATATGGCACGGTATTTGATATCGGACATTTGATTGTTATTCCAAGCTTTTATAATTTTGAAAAGGATATTATTATCCAAAAATTGTTTTTTCTGAGTAAAAAAGAATTTTTAGAGAAAAATTATTCAAAAAAGTTTTAATTTCGAGAGAGTTGACTAGAAAGAAAAGAGACGGACTCCCAAAAAAAAAAAATTACAAGTATTATTGACAGGACATAAAGAGCAGGCTTAATAATAGGAGGAGACATCATTTTGATCGGGTTGGAGTTTTGCGAATAAATAAAATGAATGGCCACCCGAAATACGTTTATAAAATTTAGGGAGTTAAAGGTCAATAGAATATATATATTATATATATATAATTTTTTTTTATATATTTTTATAGTATAATTCTAACATTTTTTTTTGGTAGGGGACGACTGTCTTCACTAGCCCCTTAGACACCGATTGGCTGCCGTATATATAGGGGTAGATGCATATCTCCTGTATATGTTGTCAAATTTTTGTTTTGTACCATTTACTAAACAAAAGATATAGAGGGGAAGGTATATTAGCTCTCGCTAGGTCTGAGGCCAACGAAAGTTAATACGCCTCAAACAGTGATTTGTTCCTTTTTGCTCTTTATAGTGGATCTCACCTTATCCCTTTCTATATTACCAAACTATTTTAACCCCCTTTTATAAACATCACATCAATGAAACTCACCCTCCAAACATAATACACCCTCTATATCATATCCTTCTTCATAACTAATACATCTCATCTTATACACCATCCAATCGACCCTCTAATTGTTGAATATTCATCACCATACCGCCATGGAAGACCAGCAGTCAAAGAGGATTTTATGTCCCACACGTGACTAGCAGCCATTGAAGACTAGTGTTCTTGCACATGGGCTGCTCTTCTTGTCTCCTTTTCATTCCATTTTGTGTATAAAAGCCGGCTTCAGTTCAAGCAAAAATTACATCACCGATGAGCAAGATTCGATAAAGCCTAACACAAAAGTGTAGTGTGTGTATATATGAGTTGAGTTAAGTGAATATTTATCTTCTCCTCTTTTATTATTGTTTCTCCATATATCAATATATAAATTTATCCTAACACTCATTCCATATGAGAAGCGCTCGGGGGAGTAGAGATTGACCTCAAAGATTGGTTGGGGTGTTGTCTCATTGAAGCACGAATGTCTGGAGTGCTCGTGGTTGAAGCATTGTCTTGCTCGTCATATA
>JAOWBR010164192.1:0-21138 GCA_028571145.1 Dionaea muscipula
CCGCCCCCGCCCCGCCCTCCACAAAGATGTCCTCTTCCTGGAGAGCACATCCCCCACCTGCACCTCTGGTATCTTATCCAGCTCCACCTCCACCTCCACCTCCATCTTCACAACCTCCGCCAGCGTACCAACATAGCGTGCCCCCATCACCCCCTCGATCATATCAGGTATCAACTGGGACTCACTATCCTCCAGCATATTCACCACTGCCACCCGCCCTAGTTGAGTACCCAAAACCCATCGAATCACCTACACCAGCACCATTTGCTCCACCGCCATCACTGCTCTGCGGCCATCAAAAAGTTTCACCAGCAGCAGACCAGCCAGCTGAGGTTTCAACACCAAACTATTATGCCATCAATCCATCAAAACCACCACCACCACCACCACCCTTCCAATATCCAGTACCGCAACTGCCTCTTAGTTCTTATGACTGGTCAATTAAAACGCCACCTTCTGTATCCTACTTAATACCTCCAGCCCCTGCTCCAGTAGAATCTCAGCCTGCAACACAACTGGAAAAATCTCCCCCATGCCAAACACCAGTAAAATGGAGCCCTTCACCAATAGAACATCCAGTACCAGTTGACCAGCCCGCTGACGCTCCAACACCAAGCTATTATGCCAACAATCCATCAAAACTGCTGTCACCACCACCACCACCACCTTTCCAATATCCAGCACCACCACTGCCTCTTAGTTCTTATGACTCACCTATTAAAGCACTATCTTCTGTATCTGACTCAATACCTCCAGCCCCTGCTCCAGTAGAATCTCAGCCTGCAACGCAATCGAAAAAATCTCCCTCATACCAAACACCAGTAAAATGGAGCCCTTCACCAATAGAACAGCCAGTACCAGCAGCAGACCAGTCGGCTGAGGCTCCAACACCAAGTTATTATGCCAACAATTTGTCACCACCACCACCACTACTACCACCACCACAACCACATCCTTTCCAATATCCAGCACCGCCACTGCCTCTTAGTTCTTATGACTTGCCGATTAAAACGCCACCTTCTGTATCCTACTCAATACCTCCAGCCCCTGCTCCAGTAGAATCTCAGCCTGCAACACAATCGGAAAAATCTCCCTCATACCAAACACCAGTAAAATGGAGCCCTTCACCAATAGAACAGCCAGTTGACGCTCCATTACCAAGTCATTATGCCAACAATATACCAAAATTCCTGCCATCACCACCACCACGTCCTCCTCCTTTCCAATCTTCAGCAACCCCACCATCAATATCATCGCCTCCTCCACCTTACTTGATGCCTTCATCCCCAGCTCCAATAGATTCTCGGCAACCAAAAACTGCAAGTCCATTGCCACAGTCAGAAAAGTCCTCCAACTCACACCCCAAAAAGGTGAAATGGAGCACACTACCAGAACCAGCTAGTCTACCAGAACAATTCAAAACACCATGTTCTGAGATTGGAGGATCACCTGCTCTAGCAGTGAATGTGAACATTCCCTACAACTAAGATTCACAAGCTCCATTCCCTCTACTGGACTTTCTTGCTTCACTAATTTTGTTTCTCATCTGCACAAAAGGAGAAGGTAAAAGACTTTCCTACTACTGTTCGCTAATTATAATTGGCACACCACACCACGTTGTTCAGTTCAATTATGTTTTATACTATTACTTGCGTTGATACAGCTTTTCCTTTAATGCTACATTAACTTGCTGCTGTTGAACTTGTACAAGTTTCTCCTGATTGTGCATCAATTTGAGATAAAACCACTTCAATTCCTGGGTGGGTGCTTATATTACGTGCTTTAATTCATATTATGAATCCTATAAATACTAAATACTAAATACCAAGTTGAAAATCAATAATATAGCGAAAAGCTTATTAAAATGAGTCCTGTTTTTGGTTGCTTGGAACAGTTCTGACAGAAAGACAGCAAGACTACCAAATTCAGCATCAAGAACATGTATTGCTTAGCTGAATTAACCCAGCTGAAAGGCAACTGCATGGATGGTATCTCATAGGATTAGAACGTATCAGACACATAGCTAGTTACATGGTAGCAGAAAACTACTCAAAGTTCTAAATCTTTAAGTGACGCAATAAAATAGTATTCCTTTGGCAATCATAAAAGGATCATATCACTCTGGTGGACAAGCTAAATTCAAGTAACATCCAAAACAAACCAAGCTAAATTCAGTAGCTTTCTTTTTCCTCGATCTCCCCCCAACAACTCAATTATTGCTCCTCCTGTAAAATGTTTGGTAAAGCAACGGTAAAGTAGAGGAGGGTAAAAGTTACTGGAATGATATTTCTCCCTCTTTTACCTCATACCAAACCAAAAAGGGCCTACAAGTTGAAAGAACCAATCAGAGTCTTTAACATTGCCCATCTACCAATGAAATAAGAAAATAAAGCTGCTTCAAGAAGCTGAAATTGCCTTCAATATCAGCTAGTCTGGCACTAGTAGATGTTGCATGTTTCAACTTCAAGGATGTAATATCTCCTTCTAAAGGGTACAGTTACTTACTTGGACAAGAAATATTTGAACTTGCTGGTACAACTGCAGTCAGCTAAAGCCACCTGCAATCAGTCAGTTCTATACCAAGCACATTGATAGGAGAGTATGGCAGCAGACCTTGCATCCCTTTATTCAGGAAGTCCCACCAAGGAAAAGCTTTACATAAAGCTAAACCAAAGGCCTTGTTATCAATTATCGACTCAGTAACCTGATGAGAGAACCAATTATCAAAAAACATCTTTAGTGTAGAACCATCTCCTACAAGGAACACTACTTTCTACAGAACAAAACTGTTTTTCATCATCACATGCATAAAACGAGTCAAACCCATCAATATAACCTATTCACAGACAACGAAAAGAAAAAAATATCACAAGGAATGAATTATGACCAGAAGTTGATTTGGCAACCACATAATAAATACCAATTTATCAATACCACATTACTTTGGTTCCATGCAGGATTAACCAGAGTCGAAAAAACCAGCCATTAAATGACTTAAATCTGAGATGTCCCTTCTTTCTTTCTTTCTCCTCAAGTTGTCCAGCTAGTAAAATCTAAAACCAGCAATTTCAATAACTTTGTTCAATAACTTAGTAATGGAAGACCACCCTTCGTTGTAGAACACTATGAATGGCTCACCAATCACCAGGGGCTTTCCTCGTCGTCGTCTTCTTCAGAGCACCGCTTACGGCTGCTTTAGCACTCATCCATTGTTTCATTGAAGCAGCATTCCTCATGAAAGGGCAACTTTTGCTGATTCCAAGAACTTTATCAGTCATTCCTGCTGGTTCTGAACAGGATATCTTCTCAGGTTTTGAAGCAGAAGGATCACTGACACGGGAAAACTTGTCCCGTTGCTCAATTTCTCCCCCCTTCCTTTGCATATCTGAACGTGACAAGCTCTGCTCTATCTGATTAGAAAATGCTGAATCAGACGATTGGGCAACAGTCAATAATCTCTCCCTCCGGGAATCTAAAACTTTCCAAACATTTTTATTGGCCACTCTTCTTTTCTCTTGCACAAAATGAAAATCACTGCTCTGGACAACATTGGTTTTTTCCAAGTTTAGCTTCTCAATATCAGTTCCAGGCAATATCTGTGAGATGCTAAATGCACCACCATTTGCATCACTGACAAGCTGTGTCCATGATGATTTTTGAAGCCATGAGGTCCCTTTGACCGGCCTGTTAGAACCAAGATTTGCCACCTGAGCTTCTGACAGCATATCTGGTTCTTTCACTTGGCATGCCTCATCATCTAATTTTCCATAATTTACCACCCCAATGACGGTACTTTCCTTATTGCTGTCAGAAAAGCTGGGAAAGCCAGTTTCATGACGTTTGTCATTGTAGAGATTGCCAGTCGTTACGAGTGTCTGTTTGACTGAACTTCTATCTCCTATCCATACGGAATTTTGCAGCTGTGCACCATCAGCAGTAGATTGGTTGTTGACACCCAATCCATGTTCAGTAGTTAAAGACTTAGTGCGCTCTTCTGAAAGATTTGACAGAGTTTCCAAGTTTCTCTTCCTTTTACGCATAGGAGACAACTCGTTGTCATGCATTTCAATGTAAACTGATGACCCCTTCTTATAAGTGGCTAAAGCTTTTCTTTTCCGAGCCTTAAGCCTTCCCTCAGCATTCAAATCTTCAGAAGTAGGTGCTCTATTTGATATTTTATCCTGAGTGACCACAGAAGCCAAGAGAAAGTGACACAACATTTGCACAAATCTTGGTCCAATGAAGATAACTAGATTGTTGCCAGTATGGTAAGAAACTAGCTACAGACCACTTATAAGCTATTAAAGTTGGGTGAATCAATATTGTTGCTCTTAATTACAGACATACACAGCTCTAGCACCACAAAATTCACACTGAATCAGGTTTTGGTTGCTAACACCAGAAAAACTATAGAAACAATCGATGAAACATCAAATGAAGTACTAGGAAAGTTTTAAATGCATCAAATAGCAGTGAGTAATGTAGAACATACTGCTAGACAAAACCGAGCAGAGAGGGTTCTTTCATTCTGTCACACAATAAACTGTGGATCTTTGCAAATACATCTGATACACTGGTTAAAAGTAACAACGACACGCAGACAAATTCCAAACTTGGGAAGTAGCTACTGTTCCAAAAACGTTTATAAGGCAAATAACCATATGAAGTACAACAGGACATCCCAAAAATGGCAGCTTAAAAAGTGCCCTAAATCCTAATGACACTCAATAATGAAACTCTTAAACTACTATAAGACTGCCATTTCACCCTCAAACCTGGTGCCTATAGGTAGACAACAACACAAAAAAGAATAAGTGTACATATCCGGAAGCTATTGGTATGCAAACATGGAGATTCCAAAGAGTTAGTAAAAATAGTTAATAGGATAAATTGGGCAGCACAAACAGAGAAAGAACCTCAGGGAACAAAATTTATTACACACAATTTAAGACAAGAATAACTTGTAATTTGTCTTTCTACCATGTTAGTTAGCAGTCACATATAGATAGTTTAGGAATAATAACTAAGGTGATGCAGAGAAAAGAGTAATGCAACTGATGGACATGAAGATAAGAAGATGAGATCATAGTGTGTAGGTGTAATCACTTGTATTGAGCATGTATTGCTAAAAGAACAAGGACACACAAGTGTAAAGTTCATCAATTGATACCTTGTTAACCAACTCTGGAACCTGCTTTCCACTTTTTAATGAAGAAGAGCTATGATTATACCCGCATGCCACATTGATTATTAGATCATCATCATCTGTGAAATTCTCATCAGCAGGAGAGTCCTCAAGGATTTTGGGATCTCCTTGCTTGGAAACTGGAGGGCCAACACATGCAGTTGAATCTTTTTCCCTCTCAAAAAGCTTGTTCATTATTGACTTCATCATGCTAATCTCTTCCTCATTTATCTCACCACATTGTAGTACCGACACATCAACTTGTATACCTTTCGGGGCAAGACAAGCTTCAGAATGTTCTGGACAAGCACAGAAATGAGGAGGAAAAGCAGGGGTGTCAACACGCTGGAAACTGTACTTGTGTTTGCCAGTTCCTTTGAAAGGCAAAGATTTTACCTGCGTGAAATTCAGTCTCAACATTAAAAGTAGTAAGCTACTTTTATTTTAAAAGAGGATTTAAAATACCTGGGCCTTATTAGTTAAAAAAGAACATGAGAACCAACTTTCTAAACTACTTATAGCAGGAAATGTGCCCACAGAGAGAGAAGGTGGCAAAAAGTAAACATGAGATCAAGATGCACACAATACACTCAAGTAAACCAGATCATGTTTTGGGTCATGCCTTTTAATACCCAAGCCTTTGGTTCACCTCTCCTTATGGTGAACGAGAACTGAGGAAGAAAACAAATGACATTGAAGTGCAGAATTCTCAACCTTCACAAAAGGGGAAAAGAAACCATTTCTGAGAAACAGGAGAACTAATGACACTGATACAAGGATCTTACCTTTCTCAACTTGGGGAAGAATAATCGGATTTGCATATTTTCTAGATCAACAGCTCTAACAGCCTTAACGGAAGAGTTCGTGCTCTGATCTGCATCATCACTATTACTGTTTGCCCCATTTACTATCTCTACATTTTCTGCCCATTCACGTCTCAGACAATCAAGATAATGCTCTTTCGCCTTCTCAAGCTTTAATTTCCCTCCTTTCCATGAGCATCCATTGTACTGATATGAAAGATGAACACAACAAACAGGAAATGAATGAGAAAGTTATAATAACATCAACTGACACCAACAAATGGGCGTTCAAAACAAGAAGTTATATAACACAGAGAATAACCAGTTAATAACTCTTTCCTTCTAGGTCAGAACATAACTCATTTTCTAAGTAGTAGCACAAAGGCACTAGAAACCGAACCAGTCTCTCAACTGAGAAAAAATGCACAGATGTTTCAAGAAACTAGGAGCGGTTATGTTACAGGGGGCTAGGGTAATACTATGTTTGCTACTATAATGACAACATGACTTCTCCGTCTAACTAACTTTTTTTAATGAAATGCAGGGAGACTATTGATGCACACCAACTATTTCCTCCTTTCTCATGGTCACTTGCGCACTTCCTCCAATAGTCCCTCCAAAATTTCTATATAAAGGAAGTATCGCAATATCCTTTTCAGCTTGGTTTATCATTCACTTGGCTATATAAATACACATAAAAAAATCTCAAATCAATCTCTTTTTCACCAAATAGTAAAGTTAAAAAAAAAAAAAAAAATGGCAACAGGCAAAGGATATTTTTTTATTGCCAAAAGGAGAAAACATACAAACTCCATAAACAGAGTTGACCATAGACAGAAAACTATATCTGTTCATACTTCACAGCTCACCCACTGCACTTCTCCAATCTTTTGCCCAGTGCCATTAACTCCTACCATAATCTTCCACATCTGTAGACTTTCAATTGACAACCAGCTAGATTTGATAAGCCACACGTACCTATAGTGGACAAGGAACAAACTTTACCATAAGCTCAAGCTTATGGTAAGAGGTCCAGGAAAAGAAATGATTTATACTTTCACAAAATAAATCTGCTAAGAACTCTCAGTTAGGTGCTTGCTTGGTCAAGAGCTTGTCGGTGTTTTAAAAGGTGCGCCTCGGGCACGCCTCAGCGCCTCGCATACCCCCAAGCAAGGCGCGTTCGATCAGGCACGTGCCTATGCGCCCCGGGTGTGCGCCTGGGCATCAGGCTCCGGACGCACCTAGGCATAATAGTTTCAACTTTTTTTTTACCTACAATTTTTTAGGTTAAAATAAATAATTTTGTAAATAAACAAAAAAAAAAGAAATGATTTATTTGAGGGATAGGTGAGAGAAGAGAAAAAGCGGAGAAGGTCAAAGCCCAGACTATCGCCCTAGCCAATCTCTAGCCTCTAAGTATATGTACTTCTAGACATCAAGTTCTAGACCTGAAGGTAGAGAGGGAGGTCGAGGAGCTCAAAAAACTAATGCTTCGTTTCCTAATTTGTAGTGCTACGAGTTGTGAGAGAAATTAGAGTGTTTTTGAACATGTAATGTAAGCATTTCAATTTATTAAAAGAAAAGACTTTTTAGAAATATAAAGTGTTTACTTTATATTTGTTTCGTATTGCATTTTCATAACAAAAGAAGAAATAGGTTAGCTCAACAACATCTTAATTTAATGTACGTGAAATATAATAGAGTATTAAGGCATCGATACAATCAGAGACATATTGTGGATTCAATTCTTTTAGACAATATTGAAGAATCCAATGAGTGGTTAATTACTAGATAAATTTGATGACGATGACGATGACGATGAGAATAAGAATAATTTGATGTTTGAAGATCATTCTTTGATTTGAGAAACTGTTGTTAGAGCAAGTGGAGCATTGGAACCTCCTTAACGTACAAGGAGTAATAGAAGATGTTGAATTAAGTGTTGATAATTTTTTTTAACTTCCTGACGAGTGATGATTGAAGGCTTTAATTGTTTTAGATTTCACAAATTACTTTTTAGTTTTGTTATTTACTTAGATTATATTTGTACTACGTTATGTTATTATTGTATTATTTTTTTAACTTCATTAGACAATTAGAAACTTATTTTTTTACTTTTAATTATTATTCAATGTTCACATTTATTATTAGAATTTCGGGGGGTTTTTTGCCGAGCTTCCATCAAACGCGCGCCTGGGCCTTGTGCCTAGGCTTCACGACCCCTGTACGTCTCGGTGCGCCTTGCGCCTTTTAAAACATTAGAGCTTGTGTTAGCGCAGGTGATGGGCCTAGGCACCACATGACCTACTGGAGGGCCTACAGATGTTGGATAACAATATGTCAAAAAGAAAACAATGGAACATCTTTTAGAAAGCAAAGGGATGTGTATCAAGCTGACTAAAACCAAATTGCAGCAGTTTACATGTCTGCAACCCATATAGTTGAAAAAATCAGAAAATGATCCAGTTTACATGATCAAAGCCACTATTATAAACCCAAATTTTGTGTACCCATCGGTTTAGTAATTCATCACAAATGACGAGTCCAGGAGTCCCTAATCTTTGTAGCACATAAAAAAACATCATGAGGCTTGAAAAAAGCATTTCAGCTTAAGTACAAGGATGAACTAAGCAAAATTTTTGACTGCATATTTTGAGAGATAGGAGATGAGAAATTAGAAGAGGAAAAGGAAGGGAAAATCAATGAGAAGAATGAGAATTAGATCAAAGGAAAGGGATAAACAGCAAAAAAGGATGGCACACCCGAAATGACTAAAAAGATAAATGACAAAGTTCCTATACGACCAAATTATCAGAAAATAACATATGAATGAAATACTAAGACTGCGTTTTCTATTTTGCAGAAAACAGAAAACGCGTTTGGTTTGAATTTTCTATTTTTTTTTCTAAAAACAGAAAACAGTTTTTAGTTCAAAATCTTCAAAATGCAGAAAACGACAAAAAGTTATTTTCTGTGTTTTCGGTAGAAATTTTTAAAACATCAAAAACATGGAAAACGATCAAGGTTTGACAAATTATAAATTATAAATTATAAATTATTAATCAAACACGTTTCTATTTTCTATTTTTACTGAAAACTGAAAACAAAAAACAGAAAACGGAAAACTCAAAACAGAAAACTTAAAACAAAAAACAGACAAACCAAACAGTCCCAATGTTTGACGTATGGTGAATTACAGGGGGTCTTTGATTAAAGTGTAGTAGTATGTGATGGGATTAAATAGATGTTTTAATTTGTGGCTATAATAATATTAGTTGTTTCAGCAATGAGGATGCATGGACTGTTGTATGCATGGACCTTGGTGGAACAAATTTAAGAGTTCAATTGAATTGAGTGTGATGTCCTTTTGTGCGTAATGATCACGTCACTTTGATCCTCATCACGTCAATTCACTATGATGTAAACAAGTATCAAACTCATCATAAAGGGTCCCAAATGGTTCTGAGATCGGGATCCCTCTTCGATACTTGTGCAAGTGCGACTGTAGTACTAGCCAAAGGAGAATAAATTTCAATTAACCACTTGATTTGATGTTTGTCCATATAAGATAAAAATTCAAACAACGTATAATATAGATCCTTTATTATATAGATAATATGTCAATTAACCTTTTGTAAGTGCAACTGTAGTACACTAGGGGTGACAATCGGGTCGGTCGGCGGTTTCGGATCAACCCATTTCGAGTTGGGATCACTTCGGTTTCGGGTCAATTTGGTTCGGGTTATCATCGGGTTGGGTTTTCGGTTTTCAGATTATGTACGGATTGCAATTATCGGGTTATTTTTTGTTCGGTTTAGCTATGGATTGGATTCAGATCATTTCGGTTTCGGGTTAGTTTCGATTCGATTTTTTAGGTTACGGTTATTTAAATTTTCGGATTATTCGGGTGCGGATTGCGTCGGTTTCTGGGTTAATTTCGGGCGGATTATTTTCGGTTACGGGTTATTGCGGGTTATACGTCGGATTGTGTAGACAGAAACCACTAATAGTTAGCAACTAATCAGATCGGACCCTTCTCGATTTTTTTTTGACGATATCTCATACATATTCTTACGTACATTCATTTTTTGTATGTTGTATAAATATGTTGCACGCTAATGTTGTAATCATAACATTTTTTATCGTGCGAAATTATCTTTTGATTCTCCTCTTTAGCTTTGAAAATATTTTTTTTTGCACTAAACAAATATTTGTACACTAATGTTATAACCATAACATTTTTAAATATGTTGTACACTAATATTGTACTCTATGTATCTTTTTGGTACTAAACAAATATTTGTAATCATAATATTTTTTAAATATGTTATAAAATAATGTAATATTCTGTTTAAAATTATTTGTTTAAATAAAATTTTTTAAATATGTTGTGCATTAATGTAATATTGTGCACTAATGTAATGTAATCATAATATTTTTTAAATATGTTGTACACTAATGTAATATGATCATAATATTTTTTTAAATATGTTGTGCACTAATATAATGTTCTCTTTAAATATGTAATGTGCACTAATATTTATATAAAAACCCTAAATCCTAAACAAATCTAAATAAATCCCAAATAATCTAAAATCCCAAATAATCTAAACCCTAAAATCCAAAATAACCTAAACCCTAAACCCCCAAATAACCTAAACGCCCAAATAACCTAAACCCTAAATAACCTAAAATCCCAAATAACCTAAACAAACCCCAAATAACCTAAACCCTTAAACCCCAAATAACCTAAACCTCAAATAACCTAAATCCTAAAACTCCAAATAACCTAAACTCAACCCCCCAATAACCTAAATCCTAAAATCTCTAATCTACTCACTCAATTCACTTCCATTTCTCTTCACCGTTCAACCCCAACCCAAACCTAATCTAATATGGATATTATAGATTAAGTTTTTGTATATGTTATAAAATAAGATCAAATTTATGCTAACTGTCAATCTTTTTGGGTTTTAATGTCTTAAATATTGAGAAAGAAAAAAAATATATAGGTGCGGATTAATGCCTTTTCTTTTGGGATTTTGTTCCCAGCTTATTGCATATAAAACTTCTACATCAAATTCGGATTATTTTTAGGTTATATTCGGATTACGATTCATTTCAGTTTGGTTAGTTCGGGTTTCGGATCACACCGGGTTCGGTTTGTTCGGATTACGAGTCACCTCGGTTCGAATTTTTCGGGTTGCGGGTTACTTTTGGTTGCGGGTTATCGGATTACGGGTCGGGTCGGGTTTCGGATTGTTTTCGGTTCGAGTTATTTGTCTAACTTCGATTTCGGATTGATTCGAGTTCGGACTATGCGGATTCGGATTATTCGGATCTGATCTAATTTCGGTTCGGATTGGTTCGGTTTGTGGGTGGGTTGGGTCGGATTTACGGTTCGGATTAAATTTTGTCGGGTCTATCTACAGCTGCTCCTGAGCCTCCTATTGATTCTCCTGCTCCTCCACCTACTCCTATAGATTCTCATGCACCTACTCCTACTCCTATGCCATTGGAGTCTTCCCATGATTCTCCATACTCAGATTTGGATGTTCCTATTGCCCTGCACAAAGGTCCTCGTAATTTTGCTACGTATCACATGGATGTCCATATCTCTTATGCTGGCATTTCACCTAAGTTGCAGGCTTTCATCTCTGCTCTTGACTCCATATCCATTCCTCGGCCGTTATCTGTGGCCCTTTCTTCCCCTGATTGGAAGCACGCTATAGTTGAGGAGATGGAGGCCCTTGAGGCCAATCAGACATGGGATCTAGTTCCTCTACTTGCGGGTAAGACAACTATTGGTTGTAAATGGATTTATGCAGTCAAGGTCCATCCTGATGGCTCTGTGGCCCGTTTGGTGGCCAAAGGGTATGCACAGGTTTACGACATTGACTATACTGACACTTTTTCTCCGATTGCCAAGATGGCATCCGTTCGGCTCCTCATTTCGTTGACCGCATCTTGCTATTGGCCGTTGCATCAGTTTGACGTCAAGAATGCCTTCCTCCATGGTGATTTACAAGAGGAAGTTTATTTAGAGCAACCTCCCGTGTTTGTTGCTCAGAGAGGAGTCTGGACATATTTGCCGGTTAAACAAGTCTTTATATGGCTTGAAGCAATCTCCTCGAGCCTGGTTTGGGAGATTCAGCTCTGTGGTCTTGGAGTTTGGCATGCAGAGAACGACAAAGGATCACTCAATCTTCAATAGACATTCTAGTATTGGCACTATCTTATTAGTTGTCTATGTGGATGATATCATTGTTACTGAGAATGATAATATAGGGATTACTTCCCTGAAACTATTCCTTCAGAGTCAGTTTCAAATAAAAGATCTTGGACCGTTGAAGTATTTTCTGGGAGTTGAGGTGGCTAGCTGCAAGCATAGTATCTTTCTATCTCAGCGCAAGTATGCGATTGATCTGCTCCGAGATACAAACATGATGGGTGCAAAACCCAGCGACACTCCCATGCTTCCTGGGGTGAAGCTTGCACCTGAAGAAGGTACAACATTTGATAACCCAGAGAGATACATACGGTTGGTGGGGAAGCTGAATTATCTCACCATTACCCGTCCTGATATTGCATTCTCCGTGAACGTTGTGAATCAGTTTATGTCTGACTGTCTCACTCCCCATTAGGAAGCAACAATGCATATCCTTAAGCATATCAAGGGACACCCCAATCGTGACTTGTTATACAGTGATAATTGACATTGTAGTATATAGGGGTTTTTAGATGCAGATTAGACAGGCTCTCCGTCTGATCGAAGATTTACTTCTGGTTATTGTGTTTTTGTTGGTGGAAATTTAGTCTCATGGAAGAGTAAGAAACAGTTGGTTGTTGTCCGATCTAGTTCCGAGTCAAAGTATTGTGCATTTGCACATTTGACTAGTGATGTCACCTTTCTTCGGTAGTTACTTGATGAGTTGGGATATTCAGTCCCCCGGCCTACTCAGATATGGTGTGATAATCTGACTGCCATTCATATTGCATCCAATTCAGTCTTTCATGAGCGGACTAAACATATCGAGATAGACTGTCATTTTGTGAGAAAAAAGCTGCAAGCTAGGGATATCGAGTTGAAGCATGTGAAGACCAATGAACAACTTGATGATATTCTTATTAAGTCACTTTCGGAAAATCGGGTTAGTTACATATGTAATAAATTGGGCATGATTAATATCTATGCTCCAATTTGAGGGAGAGTATTGTTAGTATAGAGCATTTTAGATAAGAGCATTTTGGGTATCTTGCCTTTATGCTATATATATGTATCCCTTTGAGTATTTTTGAGTTAATGAGAATTTTTCCTTTACTTCCTCTTCTACAAGTACTTTGAGAGAGAACAGAATACCCGAAAAATGCATGACAGTGACAACTGACAAGGTTCCTTGGCTTGCATTTCCAATTGCCTCAAACTATGTCTTAAATTATCTGTGTTTCTCACACATCTTGAGCATCTCACCTTAAAGTCATTGTTAACTTCTTAACTTTAACCATATAAAGGTTACCTTTGAAACTGAATCCCTTTGGACATGTTTCTTCAAGACAAAGTAATGTATTTTGGTGCAGTGTGGAGCATTTGAACTATAACATCTCTAGCTAAAGAATGAAAGAGCCTAATCGAACCCGTTTACTTCTGGGAAAACTGTCGTTCACTCCTGGGAAAGTTGCTAGCCCGCTACTAAGTATGGGTGGTACACGAATGACTTACTACAATGATCAGTAAATTATAACTTGGCTCTATGTTTCCTCCCCGCACACTTTAAAGTCCGCATTGCTAACTCTTTCCCATGTCATATTTGATGCTTAATGATGGATTAACCTTCCATTGCATATCAAGTTTCAAGATTTAGATACAAGTGGTTTTATAAACACATGTACTCTATCAGCAAGTCAAATTGCCTATATTGCATGTCTTTCTTTCTCATCCTGTTCGTCTAAATTGTGGCAAAAAATGGATCAGAAGCCTCAAATCAAAGAAAGCTGTTTTTGGTAAAACCCAATGCAACAGCACTTTGTAGTACGGTAGGGGCAGAGGGAATGTCCGGTGTAGGAGTGAAATGCGTAGAGATCGTAAAGAATTCGATCTGCCATGCATGAATTATTTATTTGAGTGGCAGAGTTACTACTCTCTGGTGTTAAGCTTCAGGATTCAAAATTTATAGCACTTATCTTGCAGCATCTTTTTGCATGCAGTACATATTGTCTAATTAGTTATTCTACCTGATTTGGCATCTTAGCTAGTGTTTCAAAAGGCGCAAGCCACACCAAAGCGTACAGGGGTCGTAGAGCCTAGGCGCAAGACGGAAGCACGCTCCTAATCGAAGCTAGGCGCAAAAAAAACAATAGAAATTTTAATAATAAATGTGAACATTGAACAATAATTAAAAATAAAAAAATAAGTAACTACTTGTCTATTGAAGTTAAAAAATAATACAATAATAGCATAACATAGCACAAATATAATCTAAGTAAATAATAAAACTAAAAAGTAATTTGTGAAATCTAAAATAATTAAACCCTTCAACCATCACTAGTCAGGCAGTGAAAAAATTAAAAATATTATCAACATTCAATTCAACATTTTCACCCTCAATCCTAATATCTTGTTCCTCCTCGGACATGTTGTCCTCATTAATTGTCTCTACCTCTACATATAAAACATTAACTTCCTTAACTCTCAATATATTTGCATCTGTAGAACATGATGCTATAACTGCATTACTCCTTATACATTAAAGAGGTTCTAATATTCCACTTGCTCTAGCAACAGTTTCTCAAGTCAAAAAATCATCTTCAAACACCAAATCATTCTTATTGTCATCGTCATTATCATCAAATCTACCTAATAACTACTCATTGGACTCTTCAATGTTGTTTACAAGAATCGGATCCAAAGTATCTCTCTGATCGTATCGACACCTCAATGCTCCATTACACTAAATCATTGAGATGTTCTTAAGCCAACCTATTTCTTCTTTTATTGAGAAGGTGCAATACGAAATAAATACAAAGTAAAGACTTCATATTTCTAAATAATATTTTCTTTTAATAAATTAAAACGCTTACATGTTAAAAAATACTCAAATTTCTCTTACAACCTGAAGCACTACAAGTTAGGAAACGAAGCACTAGCTCCTTAAGCTCCTCGACCTCCACCTCTACCTTCAAGTCTAGAACTTGATGTCTAGAGGTACATGTACCTGGAGGTTAGAAGTTGACTAGGGTAGCAGCATAGGTTGCGACCTTCTCCTCTTATTCTCTTCTCTCACCTATCCCTAAAATAAATTGTCTCCTCTTCTTTTTCTTTTTTTTTTGTTTAATTACAAAATTATTAACTTTAACTTAAAAAATTTTAGAGAAAAAAAAGTCGAAACCATTGAGCCTAGACGCTGAGCGCGTCTGATCCCCAGACGTGCGCCTAGGGCGCCTAAGCACGCACTTGATCAAACACACCTTACCTAGGGTTATGTTAGACGTTTAAGGTGCGCCTTACGCCTGAGCGCGCCTTTTAAAACACTGATCGTAGCTTTGATAACTTGTTATACAATACTTAACAGGAGTCTCTCAATGTAACATCAACATTTCTTATTTGGATTAACATAACACACCACACAATTGAACATAATCATGAACAGTGGATCTCTTTGCTTTTGAGCATCTGGTGGGGTGGCATGCATAAATGGATGCTTGCCTTCATGTCGTCAACTTATACCCATACACTGCAACTACCAGACTTTTTCAAAAGCTCCATCCCACTAATTCAATATAACTAACATTTCTGAAATGTTTTCTTCTCTGAGATGAAACACATTATTCTCCCAAAGTCAAATGCCTCCTTTCTCGCCACAGGAACAACATCCCTAGAATTTTCTGCTTAAGGTTCCCTTCAAAAATTCACTAAAGCCTATTTCCCTCTTGCTCTCAGGTGTACTTTCATCATTTAACATCATTGGTCTTTTTCTTCTGGGTTGCATCTCAACCGATTCCTTATAGTACATCAGCAAACTTTGCTTGTGAACATGTGCACATAGTAAGCACCCAAGAAACCTCCTGGGAATCGCTTTTTACGTGTTTATGAACTTATTGTTCTTTATAGGATGTAATTCAGGCAGGGGCTATGTATATTTTTCCACCTGCCGTTTAATGCAATCCTTCCCCCTTATTATACTAGCAGGCCAGAATTCACTCCATTTGTAATACGGATAGATATCTTCCCCATAGTAACCAGCAAATCTAGGAGTTCACAAACTGTTATCTAATAGGGAAGTGCAACAACCTTGGAGGAGGAACAATTTAGAGCCAGAAATATCATCAGTATCTTTCATTTTCGCCAGTTGGGCAAACAAAATTTGGGAATATGAAGACCGCTAGAACAAGTTGGGAGTTGAAGTCACAAAAATGCAGCATTTCAAGTAGCTAAAATATGACAGGAAATCACTTCTGCACATCCAGGAGAAAAGAGTCAGAGAAGATGCGAGACTGCTGCATACCTGCATGAGCATATCTTCCATCTGACTGAAAAGAGAGGCGTTGCCAACATATGAGTTTCTGGATGAATTTGTTGAAGCCAAAGTCACAAACTGAGATCTAAACAAGGTATCGGGAAACTTAAACTTAAGTGCAGTGAGATTCAACCAAATCGGTGTTATTCCATGTGATATCACAAATTAAGTCCCACACAACCACAATCGAATCCCCATCGATTAATTTGATTCATGATCTTCATCTCCACATTGCTTTTTCAAAGTGAATATTTCTCATCCAGGATCCCATATCTATGTTTGCATCAATCTAATGGTCATAATAAAAATGGTGGGGGAAACAAAGATTACAAAGTTTATATAGAAAGCTTAAAAGATGATCCTTGTTCATCAAGGTATAAACAACATAAGGCCCTGAATGGATGGGGTAAAAAAAAAAGGGGGGAGATAAGGGATTAGCACAGTTTGGAGAGAAAAAAAAATACAGCCGTATAAGCTAATATGTCATCTATATGGAGGGGGAGATGTATTATTTCACTGTTTGAAGTGTATTAGTTTTCCATAGGCCTCAAGGTCAGCTAAAGCTAACACGCTCTCCATATCAATTGTTCCTCTCTACTTTTTGCAATGGGCCCCACCTTATCTCCCCTCTATATTACCAAACCATTTATTTTACATTTTAATCCCCCTTCATAAATATCACATCAATGTGGGTCCACCCTTTAAACATAATACCCCCTTCTTATCTTATCTCCCCTTCATAACTCATATACCTCGATTTTTAGCTTCATCCAATCGGCCCCTAAGGGGTGATCATCCTAATACAGGTTGTCAAGTAAATTCAAGAACTAGTTCAACTGTGATGAGGATTTTTATGACAAGATAACAGAAATAATAGACTCAAGTTTGTTGCTCTCATGTAAGACACCAACTGCTCATTAAATTTTCTTTTTTAACCCTACATTTTCAGCACTGGACTAGTTGTGAACATCTTGATTTTCTACACATACTAAAATTCTGTACCACCACCTCTAAAAAATTCTCCCTCTTCTTTCTCCTCTACCATCTTCCCCAACCCAGTTCCCAGGCGCCAGCCAGAACTAGTGGCAGCATGGGGAAAATTGGCGTCCCTTACCCGAGGAAATACCAATCAGCAGCATGAGAGGGTACATATAGTTTTCTCTGCTGGGGAGGCGAATTTGAGCCTCCTAAAAGTGGAGGCAAATAAGGCCACTACTTCAAAACACCAAACCCAGCCACCTCGACTACAGGGGGGAAGACTAGAGCTGGCCTGCCCTAGCTGGCTGTCAAGGAGACCAGATTTGCAGATTTGGCCTCCTGAAAGTGACCGGCCTCATTATGCAGGGAAGTATTGACCGCTATATTTCAAGGTCACTTATCTTGAAAACACTATCATGTACAAATAACACTAAGCTTATCGATCTACTACCATTTTCAATACTTATTCACCTTCTCATCTTTCCATCACTTACAAGTGGTATACCAACACACGTTGTTCCTCCTGTCACCTTAATAATCACAGTACCTAGGATCATCATCATCATGACCACTTCCCACTAGGTGGGTCGGTCACATGTATCCATAGGATATATGCACACATACCTAGGATCCTGCTAGTTATTTATTTTCTGGCTGGATAGTTTAATTAGCCTATATACAGCTTCAACCCATATCCATGACAAAAACAATATCCCTGAACCCGTAGGCATTATGCACGCCTACCTGTTTATCATACGACAATTTTTATGACAAGCATCTTGTGAAGGACAATGAGAGATAAAGAGTTTCTTACTACCTGAAATCAATCAGTGGACGAATGTAATTTTGACCAAGCATGTAATAGTCGAAGGGATCTCTCACTGCTCTGTGATGTGCAGCAAATTGAAATGGCTCCTGAAAGATAACTGTTGTATTCTTAAGTGAAACAAAAACAATAAACAAAAAATAAAAAAAAGCCAAGAAAAACCTCCACGACAATCCACCCTTACAAATATTAACATCTAATCAATTACTACGTAGTAGGTACAGTACACCATATATACCTCCACATCAACCAATATGCGATCAAGGACAGTGCTCATGTTAGTCAATATGATATCATCTGCATCAGGAGTCTTGCTTACAAGAACCTGCAAAAAGGATCAGCATCCTAGATAATGACAGTGGACACAGGCAATCTTTGTGATTGGAATTCAAGCAAAGAAACAATACCAAACGTAGCCCCATATAAAATATGCAGACATATATGAATGAAAAAGAGGAAACAAGTGACAACTACATCAGAAACAAGGAAACCTATTCCATATTATATCGTTGAATGAAAGCGGCTCAAACCATGGTAATTTCTTTAAGTAAGAAGACCCCAAGCATCATCCCCATCATCTCCTCAAAAGGAAACAATTAACGAGACCTAGATGGTAGGATAGCTATGAGACAAAAAAAAAAAAAAAGCAAGATACCAGCCAGTAAAAGTGTAGAACTTACAATCTCCACTTGCATAGGAGCTCCAAGTGTTCAGCAAAGAGATATTAGATACAACTAAATGTTACTAGATTAGATCCAAGATATCCCAAAAAATAGTCCAACAGAATACATCCACTAGACTATTTTATCTTTTCATGTTAGCTAACCCATATCAAATAAGAGATCAAATAAACCCAACACACTAAATCTGTCATGAGAATGGAAATTTCATATCCAATCAGAGCTGTCTCCAAGAAAGATACAGGAACTTCAGATTTTATGAGAATTTCTGCAAAAGAAAACAGTCTTCTTGTTCATTATCAGTCATAGGTAAACACCAAGCAGCTCATGGGTTAAAAATTGAAATTCTAACACAGGCAAGGGAAGAGGAAAAGAAGTGCACATGAAGAGGCTAAAACAACAATGTTAACCACATGGAAAAGTTATTAAGCTTAGCCATACATAAGGGATCGAAGGGGGGTGTTTCCCTGTGTGCAGGGTTAGGGCAGGGTGTGTGCGTATGCAGCCCTGCCCTTGCATTTTTTGCAAAGAGGTTGTTTCCATGCCCCGAACCCGGACGAAGAAGTGGAGCAGCTTACCATTGCGCTAAGGCCCACCCTCTAAATATAAGAAATCAAATTGCCAGTTAAGAGAGGAAAATAATATGTTCACCATGGCATCTTGAAGGAGCAGGAAATTTGCCAAATGTGAGTACTCAACCATACTTACCAACATTAGTAAGTTGACTGCACATGAAATTAATCCAATGAAACTGCTAAGCATGTTTTTTAGGAAAATGCGGTCTAACATTACCAGTATCACAGGATATGTAGCAACCAAATAAGAGAAAGCAAAACCATGCTAAATACTTTAATAATGATTATACTGGAAGAAAGAACTCTGCCTTAATAGTTAAAAATCAAGAAAACCCCCAGATCATGCAACCAGATAATTGAGAGAAGAAATTACAGCATAGCGGTAGTTTTGATAAAGTTCTTCCATTCCAGAAGCAACATTTGCTGGTAACCTTCCAGAATTTGCTTCCTTTTGTATCCTCGATAGAAGTTCTGGAAAAGCAACAAAATCAATTACGGAAGATAAAAAAGATGATCCGCTACCAGTATCAGGTGAGAAACATCCAACTAGAGAAGTGATTATAATATTCAGCAAAAGGCTAAATATAACTCTAGCAAATGATATTGCTATCTGTCAAAGTTTTATTTGACACTAGACACTCTGTCAAGTATGGGAAAAATAATAAATTTCATGAAACACTTAATTAACAAAAAAAAAAAGGGGGGTTCTTTCATTGACTGCCTCATATTCTAGGATAAAAAACCTAAAATATTTGAAGTAAATCCCCATCATGCATCATGGTTAAAGAGATGCCTCTATTCCCACCTCCCTAACATCTATGCATCACCTCATAAGTCATACCCGACTTGGATTCCACATTTTATCATCATTCATTAGTTTAAATGTGTACCAGAAAAAATTTTACCTACAAAGAAAACAAAAAACATCATACAGGAAACATATTCTATATAAAAAAAGGCAGAAAACAAAAACACATATGGAAATGGTATTTGCAAATAGCAAGCAGCAACTCTGCCTGTTTGAGAAAACACAGAAACAAAAATCATGCTTTCAATAACAAAAAAATGACTTCACAAGTGACCCTTTATCTTTCTTTATAGTGGCATGAATACAACTACTCTTCTTTACAACAAACAACACAAGAAAAGAACAAAAAGATGTTCATAATATTCTAACCATTCAATTTTAAAAGAAATAACACACACATAGGCTACTAACGTTACTCTATGAAGCAGTATAGCTAAATGCACATAAATCAATTTGTGCACTTACGCCACGGTATCCATCAAGCAACAAAAAGGAAGACATTATCAAACATGTCTAATCAACTATAAGCTTAATTTCAAACACAAGTTGTGCAAAAAAATCATATCCATCAATACAATCGTATCCAAATTTATGTAATCATACCCGGTAGAATAGTAGAAAGGGATATTATCTTGGATGTACCTAATTAGATGGATCACCACTTGTGCAAACTGTTGTAAGGTCAATTTTGTTGATTATGGAGGCCATAAAGCTCAAAAACGCCTATATATATATATAGATATATAGATTCTATTATACAATACAGCTT
>JAOWBR010164193.1:0-11974 GCA_028571145.1 Dionaea muscipula
GTGGTGTGTGAGCGGCGGTCGGCGATCAGCGGCGGTAGAGGTGGTGGCAGGCAGTGAGATGTGTGGGTGTTAGGGTTGTGTGTTTTCCTTGGGCTTTGATACCATGTTAGAGATAAATGAAGAAAAAATGGAAGCTTATTTTTCATTTACTAAGGGTAAACCCTTATATATTACAATACACTAAAATTATCAAGATACCTTTAGCTACTACAACACATATCATAACAATGCTGATTAGGCTGGTTCATCATTTGATCGGAAGTCCACCACGAGTTATTGCATATTTGTTGGTGACAATCTAGTCTTCTAGAAGAGCAAGACACAGTCTGTTGTAGTCAGGTTTAGTGCCTAGTCGGAGTATTGTGCCTTAGCCTATTTGAGTAGTGATGTCTCCTTTATTCGGCAGCTACTTAATGAGTTGAGATATTCTTCTCTGAGGCCCGTTCAGTTGTGGTGCGATAAACAGTCAGTTATTAATATTGCCTCGAATCTAATATTTCATGAGCGTACGAAGCATATTAGGTGGATTGTCACTTTGTTCGAGAGAAGCTCAAGAAAGATGATATAGTGTTGAGTCATGTGAAGACTTGTGATCAGCTTGCTGATATTCTCTCTAAATCATTAGCGGAGTGTCGAGTTGAGCTCATATGTAACAAGTTGGACCTGATTAATATCTATACTCCAACTTGAGGGGAGTGTTATGTTATGTGTTACGCTATATAGTTAAGAGTAATTTGGTATTTTGTGGGTTTTAGTATATAAGGGTTTAACCTTTAGTGAATGAAGTAAGACTTTTCATTTTTCTCATTGTCTTTTACAACATTATCAATCAATCAAACTCCATATCCAGCCCTCAGCCATCGATCACCATATGAACTTCTTTTCAAAAGAGCACCTTCATATGACCATTTGCCTGTGTTTGGTTGCCTTTTCTATGCTCAATCTGCAAGTGGGCATCGCAACAAGTGCAAGTGGGTGTCGCAACAAGTTCTCTCCTCGAGCCAATCGCTGTATCTTTTTGGGCTATCCTGCCCATCATCATGGCTATCGTGTCTTTGACATCGAAGCAAATAAACTCTATCTCTCGTGATGTCATATTTTGCGAAACACATTTCCCTATGGCTCGACCACTTTCTCTTTCCATGATCCCACAAAACCATATGAATCACCTGCTGTTATTCCTCTTCCCATACACAGTCTGAGCAAGTTCACCATTCAACTGGTTCTGACCACTCCTTGTCGCCTAATAAGGCTCCTTCCTTATCACCACCAGACCTAATGCTCCACCCTCACCTACATCGCCTGCCACTTCACCAATCTTCAGTTCCTCTTTACCATCCGCTAGCTCAGGTTCTCCTCCAACCCCACTTCGACCATAACGTATCACCACCAGGCCAACATAACTCAGGGATTTTGTGTATTCCTTTCCATCCTATCCAACCCATGCTTCATCAGTTGCATCTCCCTCTTCAGTTACACGTCACTATCTTGGTTCTCTTCTTTCTTATGATCGTTTCTCTCCTTCTCATGTGGCTTTCCTCACCGCTTTCTCTCCCTCTTCAGTTACACGTCACTATCTTGGTTCTCTTCTTTCTTATGATCGTTTCTCTCCTTCTCATATGGCTTTCCTCACCGCTTTATCTCACCATCCGGAATCAAGTTGTTTTGCACAGGCTATTCAACACACTCATTGGCGCACCGCCATGCTCCTTGAACTCCAAGCTTTGGTTGCCAATCGAACCGGGTCTTGTCTCTCTACCTCTGGGAAACATCCCATTGGGTGCAAATGGGTTTTTAAAACCAAGCTCCGAGTTGATGGATCCATCGAACGCTATAAAGCTCGTTTGGTTGCTAAGGACTATACTCGGGTTGAAGGCCTCGATTATTATGATACATTTGCTCTGGTTGCTAAGTTGGTCACTATCCATTGTGTTCTTGCAATAGCAGCGGCCCGAGTGTGGCATCTTGTTCAATTGGATGTTAATAATGTTTTCCTTCATGGGGATCTCCATGAAGAAGTTTATATGACTCATCCATCAAGTTATTGTTGACAGGGGGAGACTTGAGTCCGTTGCCTTCACAAGTCCCTCTATGGACTTAAGTAAGCTTCCCGTTGCTTGTACTCCAAGTTGTCGTTTGTTCTCCTCATGGCAGGTTTTCAACAATCCCATGCAGATCACTCTTTATTCACTTGCACACAAGGACACTCCTTCACCTTCTTATTTATGTGGATGACATTTTAGTTGGCGGTGACAATTTAGCACTTGTGCTTTCAAGTTGTCGTTATCACACTCACACAAGTTCCAGCTCAAGGACCTTGGACTGCCCAAATACTTCCTTGACCTCGAAATTGCTGGTTCCTCTCACGGTATTTTCCTTAACCAGAGAAAATATGCACTTGATATACTTGCTGACAGCTGGAATCTTGACGCACGTCCAGCCCATACTCCAAGGGAACAAAATCTCAAGTTGATTGTGATTGAGGGCACTCCCTTGGCTGATCCGAGTTCTTACCGGCACCTCATAGGTTGCTTACTCTACCTCACTATATCTCGGCCTAACATTGTCTATGCTGTCAACCTCCTCACTCAGTTTATGCACAACCCACATCATCCGTATATGGAGGCTGCCATTTGAGTTCTGAGATACATCAAGACATCTCCAGGCCAAGGATTATTTTTTCCTTAATCAAATAAGCTCTAAATCTCAGCTTATTGGGACTCCGATTGGGCTAGTTGTCCCATGACTTGGTGTTCTGCCACTGGTTTCTTATTCAGCTCAGCACCAGCCCCATCTCACGGCGGACCAGGAAACAATCTGTTGTCTCTTGATCATCCGCTAAAGTAGAGTATTGGGCAATGGCCTCCACAACCTGTGAACTCTCTTGGATTGGGCAGCAACTTACTGATCTTTGTATAGCTCATCCACAACCAATGAGATTGTTTTGCGACAATCAAGCTGCCCTACACATCGCTCGCCATCCTGTTTTTCATGAATGCACTAAACACATTGAGATTGATTGTCATGTGGTTCGTGAAAAGTTGTTAGCTCGCCTTATCTCCACACAGCATGTTCCCACCAACCAACAGCTCTCCGACATCTTCACAAAGGCTTTGGGTTGAGATGTTTTTCAGTCCCTGATTTGCTACTTGGGCATTACCAATCTCCATGCTCCAACTTGAGCAGGACTATCGCGATATATTATCCTAGATTTAGATCTGTTATCTATAGCAATCTCCAGCATCATCTTCTTTCCATATGAAGTTTTAGGAAAGATTGAGATCTTTGTCTTACTGTATGTATAAATGTATTCCTATCCCTGTATACAAAGAAGACCATCAATTGAACCATCAATCAAAGGGTTCTCGAATTCAATTCAATTCTTTACAACAAAAATGCTTACCATTATCACTTATCATGACTTTGGGCATTCCAAATCTAGAGAAAATGTTTTCCCTTGAGAATTTAAGCACTACCCTATATCATTCGATTTGCATGCAATGGCCTTAACCCACTTAGATTATAATCAATTGCCAAAAAGAATGTAAGCACTGCCAAACCAAGGGGGAAATGGTCCCATGAAGTCGATGCCCCAACAATAAAAAACCTCAATCTCAAGTATGGGGGATATTGACATCATGTTTCTACGTGTTATGCGAACCAAGACAACCTTCACAAAAATTATAAACATCCTTAAAGATGGTGGGCCAATAAAAACAACATTGTAGGATTTCAACGATGGTTTTCTTTGCGAAAAAATGGCCTCCACATGCTTCAGAATGGTAGAATTTTATGAAATTGAGGGTTTTGTTACATGGAATACATTTACACAAAATCTGATCATCACAATGTAATGGACCCGATTGACCAGAGTAGTCTCGATGGCTAAGGGGATCCGATTATGGTGAAACAGGGGAACTCAATCGATACTCTCCGGAGTAGTCTCAACGGCGAGTGCTCGAAGTGAGGGAGATTTCCGGAGCTAGTCTCAACGGAAGGCTAATTGCTATGGCTACTGCTACAGCTACCTTTAAGGAGCTAAGGAAGAAGATAACTATGGAGGAAAATTAGGGTTTCTTTAATTGATTTCTATTGTTGCCGTCAATTACAAGTTCCAACCCTTAAATAGGCTCTGAATTACGTAATAAAAGGAAAATATATTAATCCCTCTATTTACACGCGTTAGGGGACCAGGAATAATCTTCTGACAGTGAGTACAATTCCCGACACTCTCTCTCTAATCAGCCGTAACCGAATCCAGCTCAGCACGTGGGAGAGGATTGGCTGGTGGTGCTGGCTATAAAGGCGGGGCGCTGACTCCTCCAGCTATCGCCATGGCGTCGGCTCCAAACAACTTCTAGGATTGAGTATTAATAGGAAAGGTAAATGCATGAATGTTCCCCTTAGGATGTAAGAAGATGATTGATGTGCTACGGCGTCTTAGAGTAATCCTAGTTTGCTCAGAATCAACATCCGTCGCCACCGTAGTTCCCTCTGCCATGGCGCCAAGAACCCCAATCTCTCAAACGGAGTCTCGTCGGTTTCTAAAACCTGGTACACATATCCAGGGCATTATGGAGAACAACATGGATGGTCTTGGCGACGGATAATCATAAGGGTTTAGCTAATCCCAGAGATTGACGCCATGGAACAGTCTCTCTTTAGTGAGCTGGCGCCACGGGGTTGTCGCCACCAGAGGGTATCCGTAAGAGGTCCATGACACACAATATTTAAACAAATAAGCATCATCATCATCATCATCATGACCTAACAAATAAGCATCATCCTAATAAAAATTACGCACTTCCACAAAAAAATTTCTTTTGTCCCGTGTTGTCCAAGTGGAAGAAATGGACCCTGTGACAAGATAATTAACTATATGAATACACCATGGGAGTTCTTGAGCAGCGAAAAGTTGCTCATTAGGAAAATCATCCTGGATCGGTGTCTCATCCATAGTTTATTCAAATGTCAACCGAGAGAAATGGTCGGCCACCATATTTTTCGCTCCTTTCTTGTCTTTGATCTCAATATTGAATTCCCCAAAAAGCAAAATTCAACGAACTAAACGCACCTTTGGCATTCTTCTTTGAGAGAAGGTAGCGAATGGCTACATGATCCAACATAATAAATGTACCAATCAAATAAGAGTGAAATTTATTTAAAGCAAACATAACAGCTTAAAACTCTTTTTTTCCGTAGTAGTGTAATTCATTTGGACACTGTTACGAGTTTTACTAGCATAATAAATCATATGTGGCTTACTTATCTTTCCTTTGCCAAGGACTTTCCTACGACATAGTCAGTCGCATCATACATAATCTTTGGGGCTTGCATAATAGGAGCGGATGTAAGTATGTGCACAAGCTTTTTGAAAGCAAGCTCACATTCCTCAAATGGTGCATATTTTAATAAAAGGTTACATAAAAGTTTAGATATGGAAGTAAAATCTTTTATGAACCTCCTATAAAAACCAGCATGCTCTAGAAATGATCTCACATCCCGCATGATTTTAGGAGTGGGTAGATTAAGAATTAAGTCAACTTTCGCTTTATTTATCTCTATGCGTAAGAAGAAACAATGTGTCCTAAGATAATCCTAGAAGTAATCATAAACTGACACTTCTCCCACTTGAGAACTAACTCTTTTTCTTGACATCAAGCCAAAACTATATCAAGATGGGAAAGACAATCAACAAAAGAATTACCATAAACTGACACATTATCCATGAAAACTTCTCAAAATTTATCAATCATATCACCAAAAATGTTAACAATGCACCTTCGTGGAAGTATTGCACAATCCAAATTGCATCCTTCGGAATGCAAAGGTACCAAATGGACTATGTAAAATTCGTCTTCTCCTGGTCATGTGGGGGCAATATAAATTTGATAATAGCTAGAATATCCATCTAGAAAACAATAGTACTCGTGGCCTACAACTTTTTCTAAGATTTGGTTAATGAAGGGTAAGGGGAAATGGTCCTTTCTAGTCGTAACATTTAATTTCCTGTAGTCAATACACATTTTCCATCCTGTAACTGAACGGGTCGAAACCATCTCATCATTTGCATTTTTGACTACATTTATACCACATTTCTTAAGTATGAATTGGGTTGGGCTAACCCACTTGCTATTAGATATGGGGTAAATGATTCCGACATCTAACAATTTAATGACCTCCCTCATTACCAC
The DNA here is from genome assembly GCA_028571145.1 of Dionaea muscipula. NCBI lineage: Eukaryota > Viridiplantae > Streptophyta > Magnoliopsida > Caryophyllales > Droseraceae > Dionaea > Dionaea muscipula. The sequence continues at coordinate 6,195 of JAOWBR010164193.1, forward strand.
TTCTTTCATGGTTGGGTTAAGTCTATGTTGGGACTATAAAGTCATCCTCTAGATAAATGTGACGCGTACAGATCAAAGAGCTTATGCCCTTGATATCAGGTATGGTCCAACCTATGGTCGACTTGTGATCCCTCAAAACATAAAGCTTACCTTCTTGTTCATTATTAACAACATCATAAATAATCACAAGAAAGGTATTACCTTCTTGTCCAACCTGTGGTATCATTGAGTTTTGGTTACTTATGATGTACTTGTCTGTTGAAAGAAGTTGTTAAAACTTGGTGTGAGATATAAGGGTGAAACAATAGTGAAGTATACAGGAATGACTTGTATCCTGTCTAGATTTTCCTTGAAAGTGTTTGCTCATTTTTCTTAACAATTTTAGTTTTGTTGGAGGACAGTTTTCGTCATCTCAATGTTTGCATTTGAATGCCAACTGCATGCACAGTTGCTGCAGGCTGGAGGCATGATAAAACTAAAATTAGAGAATCATCTTGAACTTTGAAGTAGTAGACTTGTAGCAAGACATGCGGCCGACTCCACTTAGCGGGAAAAGGTGATGATGATGATGATGACGACGACGACGACTTGTCGTGGGACATGTACACACATAAACATGCACACAAAGGAAAAATAAAATAAAAATGCAAGGTAGTAGACCAGTTACATTTCAGTTGAAGGAAATATCGAGTGTCAATGCGTCATTTATTCATGTATGAACTCTGATACACTGGTAAGCCCTTGCACCTCTTCATATTAGCTATATACTACTCTATTATATTTATGTAGCAAGGTCACTTTCTGTTTTACTCTCGGAAGAATTTTCATGATTCTTTATCTTCTTACACTTAAATAAAGCTATATGCATTGATGGAAAAATTTGTTAAATATTTGAAGCACCGATTTCGGAATCTGCTTGGTCTTCATCAGTACTTCTGTTAATGTCACTCTGAAGCGTCCCCTTTTCAGGTTGTAATGGATGCTGTTAACAAGCCTAGGAATATTACTTATAAAGGACTCACAGACCTGGTGACAGAGTAATTGATCTTTCAGTTTCTCTCAGTTCTCTATCATTGTTCTGAGATCTTTCTTAGTTCTTGTTTCTTTGTGCCTAGTGGATCAAGTGAAGAAACTATTTTATCTATTTGTGAACTGCTGTCCTTTTTTGTCAATACATCTGATTTCATTGCTGCTGATGCTGAATTATCACTGACTAGTAGTGCTTTGACATGTAATAGCAGAATACTACTTAATCACGTCAGACATGTAATATTAGGAACTGATTGGGAAAAGAATACCAGGAAGATGATATCCATAATGCATCAAACATATGCCGGATAGATGCTTAAAGTAGGAACTTAGTGATAGACGACCTTCAATGGAGAATCTGAGCTTCGAATGTGTTACTCTATTGAATGTCGACAAAAGTATTTTATAGGTCGAAACTCAAACTAAATTTTAGCTAATCAATTTTATAATGTCCCTTGACTGTTGAAGTGTCCATACCTACCTCTTGATCTTCTCCTCTTAAAGGATAGGCCATGCTTAAAGTTGCTGCTTTCACGTTGATTCTTTGATCTTCTCTTTCACTTTAATGTCTTTTAGCTGGTGCTTTGCATGTGCCTTAAATTCTTAGTAGTGCCATGTGGCTTTCTGTCACATGTTACTTTGACTGGATCCAATTGGTGCGAAGAACTTGGGCATGGCATGAGGAGGCTGATGACAATCTCGTTTAATAGATAGACATAGATTTGATGCAATGTTTTGAATTAATCAAGATACTCTGTGAAAATAAGACAATATACACAATAACCCTTTTAGTGATAAGATTCATTAGAGACTTGATGGAATGGGTGCCATGGGTTAATGGGGGTAGGACGTGTTACACTAGAGCAGGATGGTGGCGATGAATCCCAAGCTAACCAGGTTGGTGAAAAAATACTTAGTTTGGCTTGGTTTGGTTCAGTTATGGAATTGGAACGAAGACTTTTTAACATGGATGACATTTATATGAAATGTGATTAGCACATTTATTAGTGGTGAGTCCGTGCTTATATTGTCATGATATAGTAGCATTATGTTGGATTAGAGCAATATCTCATCTCCAATTTTATTATAATTCTTCATTTGATCATTCGGTGGAAAAATAGTGATTTCAGGTGAAATAGCCAAGTTTTGCGTAACACTAGCTGAGGTCGGCAATGCTGCCCTCCCTATATTCCAAGGAGACCTCTAGGTACGAGAATCCGGACTTAGAGGGGCTTCTTTACTCTTAAATGTCACCCTCTAGGTATGGGAATACGGACCAAAGAGCGTCGCGGACATCAGGACTTTTTAAAGGAAGTCGGGATACCGACCTCGCTCATACACTACATCGCGGACTTGAGGGCTACGGGAATGCCGAACTTTATTCTTCACCTGAACACTTTGGAACTCCCGATAGAGGAAGTTGGCAATACTCCAAGAAAGGATCCAAATTAACTTGTGCAAAAGCCATTCAATCAATCTTCTAGAAGAGGAATCTCTAGCAGTTGCTTTTGGATTGATCGGGATCATAGATCTCTAACAAGCTGAAAAGTCTCCTCGTTGGAGGATTGCTCAACAAACTCCCCCACCAAATAGATGGACACGTGGAATGTAATTTTCTTCTATAAATAAGGATGTTGATCATCTGTATAGGGGTCTCGTAACTTTGCAGACCTATAGCTATCTGTGTATTCTGTCGCTTATCCCTTTTGCCTCCTCACTTAAGTGTAAACACATTCTTCAGAATAAATTGAGATTGAGATTGAGTTTGATTTCAATGGATTCCGAGTTTTGATTTCTCTGTTTCATATTCCATTCACGCAATTCATCTTCTGTGATTTCCAATTCATACTTCTCTCGCATCTCTTCATCTCACTATTCATCCAAACCCATTTTATTTCACCGATTCAGAGAATTGGGATCCATATCCAAATCTGTTCATATCCAAGAAGAAGAAGATTCGTTGATGGAGATGGAGTAGATTTGGACCAAACAATGCTTCTCTCTATTGTGATTTCTCTCTGCGTATTTGGAGATCGGACGGTGACTAATTCCGATGGTCGACAATTGCGTTCGTGAGATTTCATTATTTTCTCTCTTCTTGAGAACTCAATTTTGCTGGCGTGATTGTGAGTTGTTTAGTTCTTCAATTGATTCTCTAGTTCTCTTTGTGTGTCGTGCTTCAATTTGATTTTTGTGAGCTTTAACGAGTCCAGATCTCGAATTCTCACTTGTCCGTCTTCAACCGAAGGTTCTTGAGGTGAGGTATAATCAAGCTGAGATCAGGTGATTTAGTTCGTCTTTAGTACACGAAGAATTGACCTGTTTGATCCATTTTTCTAGGATACATTTTGGTTGATTTGGTTTGTGTCTTGTGCTTAAAGCAACTGGTTAAAGAGTAGTGCCTAACAAGCACGTGACTCGTTAGGGCCAGTTAGGTTGGCCTGAGGTGATCGATTCCTTGGGTGTGACTTTAGTGACCAGTGGTTAATCAAGTGTGGACCAAGCCTTGATTACCCGAACCAAGACTAAACTCTTTGGGACTTAACCTTCACATACTCACTCTTTCCCTGATTTACTCGGGGGCGACATTGCCGCCACTTTGTTATTTTTACCGAGCTTTCACAAACCAACCCCCCAACCTTTTCTTTTCCTTTTCATTCATTTTTACTTTAAGAAACGTCAGGTTAAGTTTACTTTCATACAAGTCTTTGTGGTTCGACTCCTCGCTTCATTTGCTACTTTTTTGTAATCCAAGCTAGGGACATTTATCTTTGACGGTCCGACGACGGCCGATCAAAAATCCGTGGGCAATGATATGTTAGCAAAGGCAAAGGTTGGATACAAGTATTTAGCAAAAGAAGATAGTATTGTCGTCAGAGGCATGTGCAAAAATACGTGAAGAATAAGAGATACATGTATAAACTGCTTGAGTTTGTTAGCATATATTTAGCATATATCTTGAGTATAATATATGATATCTTCCTTATATCTTTATGTTATACTCAAGATATATTTGCTACCATATTTGCTTCCATATATCTTCCTTTTATATATATATATCAGTCTATGTCTATCTTTTATTGGTACCTCCTTCTCCTATGAAAGGATGGTCTCTTGTTAGTTTAGGTGATCTGAAAATATACGAAGTATTCCACATTCTTTATTTTAACATGGTATCAGAACGGGTTCTCTAAACCCTTCCCAATTTTGTCACCTTAGGCGCTAGTGAACGATGGATCTCACCACGACAAGGTCGTCTTCTTCATTAGCATCTGAGATTCTAGTCCTGGATGATGAGGTTGTCGGTGTATTTTCCTTTCTCCATCAATTTCTTGTTTCATTCTTTCCAGATGTGAAATTTCAAATCTAGATGTTTTAAAATGAGATGTTTGCCTCGATGTATACAATTCATAGTGGGTATTGGGCAACTCTTGGAGCCCGATTTGGTTTGTAGCTTATTGGCAAAGTGTGGGTTTGGCTTGTTGACAAAGTGGAGATTGCCTTCTACTGCTCTGAGCGTGTCAGACAAGATTGAGGTTTGTCTTCTTGTTTCAGGTTTGATTTGAATCTGATTTAATTTTCATCGACATTGACGTCGACATTGACATCAGCATGAGCGTTGACATGGGTGTCATCATTGACGTTAGCAATGACGTCGACATTGATGGCAACATTGGCATTGGCATTGGCATTGGCATTAGCATTAGCATTAGCATTAGCATCAGACATTATCATTTTAACAACAAATGGGGAACTCTTTTGTTTACATCATGTTGCCTCTTCAAATCTATTAGTTGACATCTTCACCAAAGCCCACCCTCCTAGACGTCATCATGATTTGGTTCGCAAACTCAAGATAGTTTCCACTCTTTTATCTTCAGTTTGAGGGAAGGTGTTAGCATATCTTTAGTATATATCCTAAGTATAATGTCATAAATGAGCTAAAAGTTAGTATCCTCTTCATTCATCAAGTGTATATATACTACATACACAATATTATCAAAATACCCTTACTAACAATACCCTAATTCTAACATACTCTCACACTTCCCCTCAAGCCGGACCATAAATATCATATGTTTCGAGCTTGGTACAAATAGAGTGAATTTGTGAACCTAAAGGTTTGGTGAAGATATCGGCAAGTTGATCATTGGACTTCACATAGGACGTGCTAATAACTCCTCCTTGAATCTTCTCTCTAATAAAATGACAATCAACTTCAATATGTTTTGTTGTTTCATGAAAGACTGGGTTCATGGCAATGTAAAGAGCAACTTGATTATCACACTTTAACTCCATGGATTTTGATTGCAAGACCCCAAGTTCTTCCTAAAGATTCTTCAGGAACACAAGTTCACAACTAGTGTGTGCCATAACCCTATATTCAGATTCTGCACTGGATCTAGCAACAACAGTTTGCTTCTTACTCTTCCAAGATATCAAATTATCTCCAAGAAAGATACAATACCCAGTAATAGAGCGTCTATCATTTGGAGAACCGACCCAATCTGCATCTGTATATTCACATAGAGACACATGATCATGATCTTTATACAATAATCCCATACCAGGTGCACCCTTTAAATATCTCAAAATGCGTGTAACGACATCCCAGTGGGCCAGTGGCTAGTGCGTGGGGCACCCATAAAGTGACTCACAATACTAACTCCAAAGGAAATGTCAGGGCGAGTAACAATCAAATAGTTCAACTTTCCAACCAATCTCCTGTACCTCCACAAATCTTTTAGGGG
>JAOWBR010164214.1:0-11973 GCA_028571145.1 Dionaea muscipula
TAACACTCCCCACCCCTCCACCCCCACCCCACCCTGCTGGAAATCCTCTACACTAATTTGGTGCACCAATTTTCTACACCCCACTTCATTGATTGCCACCTAATCTATTTAATTCAATTTACTTTTCTTTTATTAACAAACTAACCAGAGTTAGTCGGCATCAGAGTTAGTCAGTCACATATTAATTCTGGTGCAGGAAATTGGTGCAACAAATTACCAACCCCCACCCTACTTGTCCTAGTACAACAAACTCACCTCCTTTGGTTTTTTTTTTTTTATATAGATTAGTCTTGACTATAATAAACTAATATTATAGGTTTTTTTCTCCGTGCGGTGTACAAGTTACCATATTATATTAATATTATATAACTTCTATTTAAAATATTATAAAAATTTAATATTAAAAAAAAAAGTACTCTCACCCCAACCCCATGGGGGTGAGAGTACCACCCAACACCACAATCCCAAGCCCGAGCCTCGTCGATCACCGTCGAATGGAGCCTTTGCGGGTCACGCCTCCTGCTCGTCGGAATCTTCAATCGTCGAATGTGAGAGAGAGAGAGGCGTGAGAGAGAGAGAGAGGCGCTCGGGCAATGGAAGGGAAAGGAGGAAGAAAGAGAAGGAATTAGAAAGAGAAGGGAGATCGATGGTCGCACCTTTTAAGGTTTCATCCACGACGGTTTTGCGTCGGTTTTTGAAAACCGTCACTAATTTTTTTAAATTAATTCAGACGACGAAAAATTCATCTAATACTGCGACGAAAACTGTACATCTGTCGCTATACCGTCGCTAAATCTTGCGACAGAAACTATTTCGTCGCAAAATCACAGAATTTTTTTTTAAAAAAAAAAAACCGTCTCAAGTCCGTCACCATCCGTCGCAAATCTGCGACGGATAATACCCGTCGCTAAAAGTCTGTCACCTGTTTTTTTTAGTACCACCTATGATATTTATGTTGTTTATATTTTTAAATTTTTTTATTATATAGATTATATATTTATTGAATTAAATAATATTGAATTTTACATGTTAATATAAAAATTATAACAAGAAAAGAATTTATAAATTGGTGCAAATAAAAATATTATATATAAAAAAAAATAGGGTAAACAAAGAGAGTATTTGGTTATTTGGGTTTCATTAGTTTTAAAAATTCGGTGATTTGGGTATTTGGTTTATAAAATTGAAAATCGATTTTTTTGTGAAAAAATAACCTATTTATTTTTACTCAATATCTAGTTTTCAGTTATTTGGGTGTTTAGTTTTTTTTTTTTTTTTTTTTTGTAAAAAAAAAACATGCCAAATAATCCAAAAATAGATAAATAATAGTATTGTTAGAACATTAAAAATTTAAAAATATTCAAAAGTAATCCTACCTTGTGTATGTTCACTCTGATCGAAAAAATAACATTGGAAGATTCCCCGCCCAAAGTAAAGGGGTTCTCTTCGACGCAGTTAACTTTTTGTTTAGTGTTTTGGATCCAAAATGAAATTTAACATGTTTTTTGTTTTTTAATGATGTTGAAGGTGTTTTATTGTATGATTTATACCTGCATGATTATGATGACCAGTCAAAACCATGTATTTTTATGTAGTGATTAATGTGTCATTGAGTTTGTTGTTGTACACTCGGCAAAATGTTCTCACTTTCTAGAGATATTTGCATATTGAAATCAAATCATTAGATCTCATGGTAGGAAGTTACTAGTTTTTCTTTGGTTTTATATTGATTTTTCATCCTAGATATGTTGTTGCATGTAGAATGTTCGTTAATCATAGAGAATCCGCATATATATCAGTTTCATATTATGTTTAGCTTGAACTAACAGTATACAGAACACCAATTTCAGTTTTTATCTATAGTAACTTTCAGTCTTTTGGTTTGAGAAAAAATGAGGTTTTTTTTTCTTTATTTCAAATCGTTGTTTTTGAAATTGAACAAAAAATCAAACCATAAAAAAACCGAAAAAGAAATCGAACCTAAATTTACTCTGTTTAAGAGAAATTGTTAAGGGACCATAAAAAATAAATTAATTTCTTTACGCACACCTTTTATAGGGACAACACATCCATTAAAATGGTAAATATTTATTGTTTTTAGAGATTAAAAATTTCTACCGTTTGTATAGAAAAAACACCAAACGTGAGATATTTAATGTTTTTAATTCATAAAAATCATATATATCTATCATTTTAAATCTAAAAAAAATGATTGATATTATCTGTTTTAAGGGATGCAGACGTTTGGGTGTGCACAAATAACCTCTATTCAATCTGTGCGCGATCGTCTGTTTATGAAGCCATCTCTAATCCTCAATCTCGTTGCTATAATCAGTTACTCGCTCTACGCACTACGAACTCGGCAGTCGCCTTGCTCTACGCACCAGCAGCTATAATCATCTACTCCACCCACACTCGCTACCCATTTCCTCTCTTTCAACGCACTGCCTCAGTTGCCGTCGCCTCCAATCGCTCTTCCCCCTGTAGATCTGAGTCTGAAATCCACCATCTACATTCACCATGTCAGCGGCGAACGGCTTCGAGTCCGTGGTAGAGAACGGCACGAAGACGTACGAGCAGATGGAGTGCGAGCAGCCTCAGGCACCGCCGATCGACATGGAGTCGTGCATCAGGGAAGTGGAGGGGATTCTGATGTATGAGTTTAGGAAGAAGACGCTGCTGTTGGAGGCCTTGACCCACCCGTCGTACGCCGGATCGCCGTCGTACCAGCGCCTGGAGTATTGTAGCTATCCTAGAACTTTTTTTTCCCTCAACCAATAAAAATGAGTGAAGCCAGGGTCAGGGGGCCGTTTTGCCTGAAATAAAGACCCGCCCCGCCACAATATTTTTACACCGATTCGGGGCCTCGCCCCGTTTTGGTTTTCCAAATATGAGAACCTGGCCTGACCCGTCCCGTTTGACTCGGTCCGAGTCCGACCTGTAGGTCCTAGATTCAAATATCCACCCCTAATTAGTTATGTCTTTTCCTTATGTTTGTAACTAACTTTGGGTTTTAAGTATGCTTCAAAGTTGTAATGTAGAGGGACACACAACCAAGAAACCAATGAAGAGTATATTTTAGTTTAGGCTCTAAACACAATCGAACTTATTTCGATTACCAGACATAGTGTTGATTCTTCCACCAAAGAGGTAAATTCCGACGATCGTCGGGGCATCATTAACCAACAACTTAATAGCATCCCTTCTTCACCTCTAATCTTGTACATGGCAGATAATATTTTCTCATCCATGACCCTACAGTGGACAAAGACAAATAATTATTTATCGTCAATAATTGTCCCACTTGACCCTGAATTTTGACCTTGTTTGGGACTGATTCAAAACAGATTCCCTCGGAATGACATATTTTCGTTTTTGTCATCAATCCTTAACTTCACATTCTATATATGTAAATTAGCAGTTATCCGTACCTTCGCCACGTTAAGCACTCTACTCTCATAAAATAAAAATTAACGAAAAAATAAAATTACAAAACATAAAATAATAATAAAATTAACGAAGAAATAAAATTATAAAACATAAAATAATAATAAAAAATCTAAATTATTATATTAATATTAATGTTATTTACAGCACCTTAATATTTTAAAAAATTTGACCTTAATATTATATAATTCTTATTAAATATATTATTAAAAATTAAATTTTATTAAAATATTAATATTATAAAAAAAATTATCATTTCCCCACCCCATCCCATCCCACCCCACTTTATTATTAATTTCATCTCACTTTATTATCAACTTCACCCCACTTTATTACTCAATCTTCAATGACCCCATTCCAATTTATTACTCACCTCACTTTATTACTCATCTAACCTTACTTTATTACTCACTCTATTTATTACTCACTCCACCCCTCTTTGATCCGACGGCTGATATCTTTTCCTAACTTTTTTCCTCATCCAATGGCCTAAAATGTCGCAAGATATTTTTCGAGTAAGAATTCAAACCTCGAACTACTTTGTATAATCGATATATATATATATATATACACACATACACACACATGGCTGGGAAGGGAAGAAAAACATGGTAAGAATTGCCTTGTTCCTTTGTGAGGTGCAGAAGTCTGTCAGATTACTCATGAAGACGCGCGTATTCACCACGTCCACGTAGCAGCCAAGCCAAGCCTGCATAAACCCGCCCGCCAGCCAGCGTCCATCTTACAAAAGACTCAATCACCACACCCCAGTAGCAGCCCGCATAGACCCCCTCTCACGGTAAAAAATGGATGCATCCAGCCGCCGCCGTTTTTTTCTTTTAATGTTTAGAATCAACTTCTATCAACTTGTGCAGTTCAGCCTTCAGTAGGTGGTGTTACAACTTGGAGTGCCGTCTCCAGGGGCAGCCGCCTTCAAAAGCCTGTTCTAAGACGTCTTCCATTCTCTTGGCAAATATTATCTGTCAAAACATGCAAGTTCAGCACATCAATACTATAGAAGCAAAGCAGCTTAAGCACGGGACGGGACGGGAATTACTTACTTACAGCAGGCAGCTCAAGCACGAAGATAGTTAAACTTAAGCAGGAGCATAATTGAATTGCCAAGAGAATAATAAATCCTCTTGTTAGTTATAGATAATAACTCAAGGTCCAGATCCAAAGAAAGGTAGGTAGGTAGGTAGGTTCCCATAAATAAATGTAAAAAATATTATAATCTGCAGCTTGAGACCCAAAAAGTTCATATGATCATAAGATTACCACCTCAAGATTAGCAATAACAGCTGATGGTACTTCAGCCAGGTCCTTCATGTTCCTCTCCGGCAGTATCACTCGCTTGATACCACATCGATGCGCTGCTAATATCTATTAGATGTCGAGACAAGATTAAAAAAATTGTAGAGCATTAGAGAGAGACCATATCTTATGCTGCTGTCTTTTTCTGATGTGAAAACCGACAGACTTTTACTGTCAATGCTAAAAATTCACGCGTGATATCATAGGTGGAGCATGTTAAGCTGATACGAATGCGTGCATGCATGCATACCTTGTCTTTGATACCACCAACGGGAAGTACAAGACCTCTGAGAGTCATCTCCCCAGTCATAGCTGTATCTGCTCTTGCTCTTCTCTGACTCAACAAAGAAACTAGTGCAGTCACCAGTGTCACACCAGCTGATGGACCGTCCTTGGGCACAGCTCCAGCAGGAAAATGTATATGGATATCACGCCCCTCCATTAGACTGATCTTTTCATCAGCTGCCAATTTCAGGTCACTGGCCCTTGCCCTCACCTAAGAATATATATATATATCATCAAACAACAATCATCTATTATAAACTACCAATATAGCATAGATAGATGAAAAGAAAGGAAAAAGCTACCATCAATGGAAAAAATCAACAAATGAAGATTATAATAGGTCGGTCTACGATAGATGTCTTTAGACGGTCAAAAACAATTATGTAGAAACGTCGTGGAAAAGAAGTCATCAACAATAAGCAGCAGTTAACAACATTTGCTGCAGCATAAGGATTAAGGAAATATAATATATACTTGATCAGCACAATATGAATTTACCCATGTCAGTGCTATTTGTGCTGATTCTTTAATAACATCACCAAGTTGACCGGTCAGATGCAAATCACCCTTCCCCACCATTGCAGTGGCTTCAACAAACTGAACCTCTCCACCATAAGCAGTCCACACCAGGCCGACAGATACCCCAGGGGTTGCAACACGTTCTGCAGCTTCTCTATCATCAAATCTCGGTGGCTGCATTTTGGACAAGCACAAGTTCAGACATCTTAAGAGACTAATGTTACATGTCTTGCAAGTGTGAATCCATACTTTCCGTGAGCATCAAAGGGAAGCTAGTCAGATTTCAAGTGAGGAGCCTGAAAATAATATATTAGGAAATCGGAGTGGTAAGTCTGTTTTAAGGAAAACAATTAGGTCAATTTGACAAAGATTTGACAGACTCATCAGTGGAATAATAAAATAATTCAACTTCTGCTGTGTTTTTGGCACCTGCTCCCTACTTGTCAGCTTGTCGCCCTTGTGACACAGCAGACATCCTATCATCGGGAAGGCTGGCCGAGTAGGAGTGCCATGCATAGCACCACTACAAATAACAACTAATTTTCTCATAGTCTTTGACAAAATGAAATCCAAGCCAGCTAAGGAATATCTTCTCCTGAGTCTTATAGCACTGCACATGTCGCATTTTTGCTACAGATTTTCAGTTGAACCTCCTCCTTTCCAAATCCATTAACTACAATGAAATATGTCGCGTTCATTCTAGAAAATTTTACCTACCAGGGAAGATAAATAATCCTTTGCTTCTTTACACAAGCACATCTTATGAAATACAATAGACATACATCAAGCATATTTGCATTTTCCCACACAGATCTACATGAGGTGCGCAAGAGCCAACAATCCAATATCAACAACCGAATAGGAAAGGGCAAAAGGAGTAGTAACTTACACCCAATACTTTTTCAAGCATAACTTCATCCACAACCAGAGGAGAAGCAAGCCGTAGGGTATTCAATATCTCATGATTGTTGACACCCATTGGAATAACTTCCATTTCAACGTCTGCTCCAGCACCATCAGCGTCTCGGCTTTCCATGATAGGTGAAGATAGCTGTTCAACTTCCTTGGGAAGAGACACAGCATCACCATGCTCCGCAACTCTTACAGCAGCTGCACGAGCCAAGGCAGCTAAATTCCTTTCCAGATTTCTAACACCAGCTTCCCTAGTGTACCTATGTATTACATGTTGCACAATGTCCTGGCAAATAGACAGGATTGATGAAATCATAAACCAGATAAATGACACGTGAATGCCAATTTGTTTGAAAATAAAATGAGAGAAATAACAAGAAGCTCTCCCAAGATCAGAAGAACATGAAGACAAACATTCCACAGTGCACTGAAGTAGGATTATAACAGGACAAAAGCTAGGACTATCAAATCTACTAATGATTTTTGTCTTTTCTGCAACTTCAGAATATTGTTTTTAACCTTTTTAAATCCTTTTGTATAACTTGTAAACTGTTAGAAATCAGGTAAATTTCATAACCCTATTGGGCTAATAATCAAACAAAATAATGCAGAAAATCAAAAGAAAAGAACGGCAAAATGATTACGTGGAATACGCGATTGCTGGAAAGAGACAATCATACTAACAAAATTGATCAAGAGCACAATGAGTTCTCAAACACAAATCCCAAATCCTCATCAAAACAAAAAAGAAAAAATATAAACAAAGACTGGCAAAATTATACAATCAAGAGCCGAACCCACACATTTAATGGATGGTATTTGTTGTGCGTATTGGGCTTGGCTTAGGCTTGTTTTATCTTGTTACCCATTATATAAATAGAGTGTCTAGCTTCATTTTGAGGCTAAGGCTTCCCATTCATTTTATCTACATGGTATTAGAGCCAATTAGAGGAAATCCCAAAACCCCCAAACCCTAAACCACCGCCTGCCACCATCTTCCACAGTCCTTGTCACCACAACACACCCCACACCCAGTCAGACCGCCACCACCATCACCTGACCTGACGCGATTCCGGTTGGTCCACACCCAATCTTTGTCACAAGCGGATGGTGGCGGGTGGTGACGGTTCGATCCAAGTCCTTGATGGCCCAATGACGAGGTCTCGTGCTAGAGCGGTCCAAACGGCTTTATTCGGGTTAGTGCAAGCTTTGGTGACTCGTTCTTGTCCGAGGGAGTTCGAGAATGAAGGAGGACAACCCATCCGTAGTTGGATTCAAGCGCGAGTCGACGGAGCAGAAGATCCAGCCTTGGAGGTGACGGACACGGCTAGCACGGCCCACCCGTGTTGCTGAGCACGGTCGTGCTCGACAAGAGAGTCCTCCGCGTCCAGTGGCCGTGCCTGTGGCCCTGTCCAGGGACACGCCTGTGCCCCTATGGTTTTTGTTTGCATTTTGAAACCAATGGCAAGCATGGCCAAGCCAAATGGGGCGTGTTTCCAGGCAGGACCGTGCCCAATGTCGGGATTTGAACGTTGTGTTTTGATTAATTTTATTAATTTGCTTATTTGAAACCCCTGATATAAAAGGGTATTTAAAACTCTTTTGAATGCAATTTTTTATGATTATTGAATCTAGTGAGAGAATTTCCTCTGAGATTTCTCCAAACCCTAGGAATTCAACGGATTGTGAGATCTGTCGTCTTTCACCCTGACTTATCGTTCAATCTGTCACAATCGTGCGTGGCGTCTTTAATTTAAAGGTTCACATTGTCTATTCGTCGTCGGGTTAAGGTCTTCATACAAGGTTCACGACGTTGGTTCGTAGTTGGGTCGCGGATCCATCCAAATCTAAATTCAACGGTCCTTGGCATCGAGTCTTATACGGGTTCGCGTCGCAGGTCAGCCGAGTTCGTATTAGTTTGGTATCAGAGCCCAGTCAAATTCAAGCTTGTTTATCTTTTTCCTATTCGTTAAAAATTCGATCTATTATCGTCCTTGTTTGTTTGTCTTTGAATTTGGTTGGGGAGCGAGTTTGGACGCTATAAGGCGTGCGATGGAAATTTTGACTGTACGAATGGAGAGAGTTGAGATGGAAAGAGCTCGACCACCGTCAGCTACTGTTAGAGGAGGTGTGAATGATCGGGTTTCGACCGATGATTATTATGATGATGTTGACTCAGCAGGAAGTCGTAGGACTGACATGAGTGATAGGAGACATAGGAGGGATAGGCGTGATAGATATCGGAATGAGGATCGTGATTTTGATAATGTGAAGTTAAAAATTCCATCTTTCCAAGCGAAGTATGATCCCGAGGCCTACTTGGAGTGGAAGAAAAAAGTAGAGTTAGTATTCGATTATAAAAGATACTCTGAGGCACATAAGGTGAAGTTGGCGGTAGTCGAATTTACTGACTATACTGTTGTGTGGTAGGATCAACTGGTGACTAGTAGGAGACGGAACGGGGAGCAACCAGTGAAACCTTGGATAGAGTTGAAGGCTATTATGAGAAAAAGATTTGTCCCCGAGCATTATTATAGGGATTTACATCAGAAACTTTAGAGGCTGACTCAAGGTAGTAGGAGTGTGGAAGATTACTATAGATGGAGATTTTCATGATTAGGGCGAATGTGAAAGAGGATTGGGAAGCAACAATGTCACGATTTTTGAGTGGGTTGAATCGAGAGATAACCAATGTGGTGGACTGCAACACTATGTAGAGATTGAGGAGATGGTGGAGAAGGCAATCAAGGTGGATTAGCAGTTTAAGAAGAGGGGCACTATGAGACCTGCTTCAAGTTTTCAACCTTCTCCATGGAAGATTAGTACAGCAAAGAAAGAAGAGAGAGCAACGGTTCCTATTATTTCCAAACCTAAAGTAGCGCCTGCATCAAGTGGAGGTAAAATTGAATCTCATCTTCTGCTTCTTTTTCTAGGAGTAGAGATATTATTTGTTTTAAATGCTAAGGAAGGGGGCATATTGCTAGTCGATGTCCTGACAACAGGTGATGGTGTTACTTGATAGTAGGGATGTTGTTTCGGAGGAAGAAGAAGGTAGTGATTCTATGTCTCCATTGGAAGATAATTTTGACTACGATGGTGAAGTTTGTCCAAACAGTTTGGTGTTGGTGTCTAAGAGAGCTTTGAATGTGCAGGTTGGTATTGAGGATAGTGTGCAACGATAAAATATTTTCTATACTCGTTGAGACAAGGTGTTTAATGTTATTATTGATGGTGGCAGTTGTGCACATGTGGCTAGTACCACCATGGTGAAAAAATTAGATTTGCCTACTGTTGCTCATCCTACTCCCTATAGGTTGTAATGGTTAAATAATAGTGGTGAGTTAAAGGTGAATAAGCAGGTGACCATACCTTTTAGGATTGGTAGATATGCCGATGAAGTATTATGTGATGTTGTGCCGATGCAGGCGGGCCATTTGTTGTTGGGTAGGCCATGGAAGTATGATAGGAGAGCTATACATGACGGTTTCACTAACTGCTACTCTTTTGATATGAATGATAGACATGTAATTCTTAAGCCTTTGACTCCAAAGCAAGTACATGATGATCAATTGTTGATGCAAGAGGAAAGTGAAAAGGAGAGTCAAAAGGAAAGAGAGAGAAAAAAAAAGAGAAAAAGAAAACGAAGCCAAAGCAAATGAATAGAAAAAGGCAAATGAAAGCTCGGCTAGTGTGGTAAAATTAGAGAGAGAAAAAAAATTATATTGCAAGAGCCAAAGAAATGAGGAAAGCTTTGTTTTTCAACCGACCAATGATGATACTTTTGTACGAGACCTTTTTAAATACTAATGAGTTTAACCCTTCTTTGCCTAGTATTATTATTTCTCTCTTGCAGGAATTTGGAGATGTATTTCCTCAAGAGACCCCAATTGGTTTGCCACCAATTCGGGGTATTGAACACCAAATAGACTTTGTACCCGGTACGTCCACCCCTAACCGACCGAGTTATAGAAGCAATCTTGAGGAAACGAAGGAGCTTCAAAGACAAGTTGGAGAACTATTGGAGAAAGGGGTACATTAGAGAGAGCATAAGTCCATGTGCCGTACCAGTGATTTTGGTGCCGAAGAAAGATGGATCATGGAGAATGTGTGTCGACTGTCGAGCGGTGAATAACATTACGGTCGACACTCTATCCCTCGACTTGATGATATGTTAGATGAACTTTATGGATCTTGTGTGTTTTTTAAAGTGGACTTAAAAAGTAGGTATCACCAAATTCGTATGAAAGAGGGTGATGAGTGAAAAATGGCATTTAAAACGAAATATGGGTTATATGAATGATTAGTTATGCCGTTTGGATTGATGAATGCTCCTAGCACCTTTATGCGTTTAATGAATCAAATTTTGCGTGTCTTTATTAGAAAATTTGTTGTAGTATATTTTGATGATATCTTAGTGTACAACAAAAACTTAGAGAATCATGTGGGGCACCTAAGGTTTGTTCTTGAAACTCTTAAAAAAGAACAGTTGTTTGCTATTTTAAAGAAATATACTTTCTGCACTGACAAGTTGGTGTTTTTAGGCTTTATTGTTAGTGCACAGGGAATTCAAGTTGATGAAGAAAAGGTTCGGGCTATTCAAGAGTGGCCAAGTCCAACTAATGTGAGTCAAGTTTGCTGTTTTCATGGACTTGCTAGTTTCTATCGGCACTTTGTGAAAGACTTTAGTATGATAGCGGCGCCATTGACTGCAGTCATAAAGAAGAATGTGGGGTTCAGATGGGAAGAGGAGCGGGA
Source organism: Dionaea muscipula (assembly GCA_028571145.1). NCBI lineage: Eukaryota > Viridiplantae > Streptophyta > Magnoliopsida > Caryophyllales > Droseraceae > Dionaea > Dionaea muscipula. The sequence goes on from JAOWBR010164214.1 coordinate 11,233, forward strand.
GCGGGCGTTCCAATTATTGAAAGGAAAGTTAACTAACGCTCCTTTACTTTGCTTGCCTAATTTCGATAAGCCTTTTAAAATTGAATGTGATGCTTCTGCTGTTGGTGTAGGTGCGATGTTATCTCAAGAAGGTAGGCCGATTGCTTACTTCAGTGAGAAACTTAATGGTGCGGCCTTGAATTACTCCACGTACGACAAGGAATTGTATTCATTGGTCCGGGCTTTAGAGACATGGCAACATTACTTGTGGCCTAAAGAGTTCGTGATTCACACTGATCATGAGTCGTTGAAGTATTTGAAGGGTCAACAAAAACTGAACAAGCATCATATCAAGTGGGTAGAATTTATCGAAACTTTTCCTTATGTCATCCGGTACAAGCAAGGTAAGGAAAATATTGTTGCTGATACTTTATCTCGTCAATATCTTTTGCTTAATTCATTAGATGCAAAACTGTTTGGGTTTGAACTTCTAAAAGAATTGTATGAGCATCTCCATCTTTTCTATAATTAAAATATCTCATATCACGTCCTTACAGCTCACATGTGCTCGATCTGCTTTTGCCGTCTTGCTGTCCTGCTGATATGTCCATTATTATCTTACATATCTATCACTAGTTCCTCTAATAAAGACTACTTTTTACTGCTTATATATCTTAGTTAGCATTTATATGATACTTGGCTCTATTTAGGGCATATTTCACGTTTTGTCTAGTTTTACAGTGTTTTATCCAATTTTGTGTG
>JAOWBR010164225.1:0-11972 GCA_028571145.1 Dionaea muscipula
CTACTGCAGGAGGGGGAGCCGGTACCACTTGAAAACGAGGTACTCGCCGCTTTACCTTCTGCTTACTATAGAACACCAAGAAATCATAGTTGCCAAAACCTGGCTCTCCCAATGGCCCGATGGACGAATTTCCATTTTCATACAACTCACGAAGGAATCTCTGGAACGAGATCGCCCTCTTCTTTGCTTCCACTGAGCAATCTATTTCCTCTTCTACATCGGTGAGGTCATCATCTTGACCCTCTTGGTGTATAGCTTGCCTACCCATTTCAGACACTTCGTTCTTATCTTCCTCGGCCGCAGATACTTGGCCGCACAACAATTGTGGTTCCATCTTAAGATCGAATAACAAGGACGCCCCTCGCCCTCTTCTTCAAAATCCTACTCTTCACCCTCGTTTTCCTGCTCATCCGGAGAGGACGCACTAACTTCGTCCGGATTCTCGTATTCCCCGGGCAACAAGTAATTGTTAATGGTTATCGGAGGTAAAGTACCAAACTGAATGAGCTTCGGACGCTCTTCATCCGAATCTTGATCAGCCCACCGCTCGGACATAGATCGGGCCGAGCTTCTCTCAAGGTCGTCCCCCTGGTCAATGGAGGACGTATCAACAGTAGAAAGCACACGTGCCTCTATAGTGTTAATCTCATAATCTTCGGCCACAATCGCAACCGTGACTTGTTCCTATTTCTCCTGCCTCTGAGTGGCCCGCATACGATGGCCATATTTCCTTTGTGCCCGCCTTTGTTGAGTGCGGGTCATTTGAGCGAAAGGAATGCTCCTCCGTCCCCTTAGCTTAAAAGAAGTCCATTCCTCAGTGCGGCCAAACCTTGGCCGAAAAGTTCTTCCGCCCGAAGGCCCCGTTGGTGGGACCCTGAAAGAAGCCTTTGGGCCTCCCTAAATGGATCTCCGGTCCTCTTTGCCCGCTCCTCATAGAATCGCCACACCACGGCGATATCCCTGTAGCAATAAACACATAACCGTTCCATCATTGGGTCTGACGTATAAGGATAGTCCCTGGGACGGTGCTCATTCTTTGTCGGAGGCCGTACTTCCTTGGTGCCTTGTAGGGAGGGCAACAACCCAACAAGACGTTGATCGTCCGAAGTTGCTTCAGCCAATAGAGTTAGGACCACCATGTTCACGCTGGCGGCCTTGGGGAACGGATCCTCATCCACCTTCATCCTACCACTGTCAAAGGTAAGACGTCCTGAATCAATGGCATCCTACAAGACATTCCTGAACGTTAAGCAGTTATTGGTAGAATGCGTCCACGCATTATGCCATTTATAATATCTTTTCCCCGCCATAGCTTCGGGCGAAGGTATTTTATGCTTTTCTCCAAGTTTAATTTGTTTGTTAGCATACTTTTGGTCAAATATTTTATTTATTTTCGTTATGTCAAAAGGGAACGCCCTCGGCTTATGTTCCTTTTAGGCCTCACCTTCAACAGTCCTGGGTTTCACTAAAGCCTTACATGAATAAGGCCGTCCGGCCTTTAACTCGGCCAGACATATATCGGCCTGATATTCTCCCTCTATCTCATTTAGCTCATAGTTCGGGTCATGATAATACGTCCCTTTGCTTGTATTCCGCATTTCATTCTCGTCCCTTAAGAGACGTTCGTACCTAGCTACGTTGGCTGTTAATTGAAATAAGTCAGGGAACTCCCTGTCTTGAAATTTACGTTTTAAATCAAAATTAAGGCATCCTTGCGCGAGGCGCACGAATTCATTCTCAGGTAATGAGACAAAGCATTTGCTCCAGGTCGTTTTAAAATGTCGTAAAAACGTCTCAGCCGTTTCCCCGGGCAGTTGTTTCAAATTGGCTAAGTCCGCCAATGTTACTTCCGATTCGTCCCGATAAAATTGGGCGTGGAAGAGCTGCTCCATTTGGAGCCAGGTTTGGACTGAGTTGGCCGGCAAGTTGATAAACCAAGAAAAATCCACCCCCGAGAGAGAGCTCCCAAAGAGTTGCAATTTCTGGAAATCACTTACCTCCCCGGCCTGTATCGTGAAACACCCCACATGTTCTATGGTGGAGACGTCCCCCGTCCCGGTAAACAAAGTGAATTCTGGCATTTCAAACCCCCTCGGGAATGGAAAAACCTGGTCAACCCAGTCCGGGAAAGGTTTTCTATAGGTGGGTCGCACAACAGGCTGCACGCCCTGTCCTAGTTCCTGGACGATCTCTAAAATTTGGTCCCTGAGATCGTCCTGCTGCAGTGCCAGCGGTGGGGGCACCACAGGCTGACGATTAAGTTGGTTAGGCTCATCACGTTCTATATTGTTGTACCCCCCCGGCCGAGGGCCTAACGGGGCGTAGCCCTTGGGCTGCTGTTCACGTTGGCCATGTGATTTGTAGCCCCCAATATGGTTGGTTCGGCCCGTTGGGTTGTACCCCCCAGTTTGTTGGTCAGTAAGTGGTGGGGGTTTCATACACGGTTCAGGCAGAAAAGGAGCGCCACGCGGATTATTCCCTGCGTGGGAGAACCTAAACGTGCTGGGTTCACGCTCTCTAATGGTAAGTCCAGCCCGGACCGGGGTCACAGCAGGGTTGGCCGAATTACTAGACTGGCCTAACTCGAATCCTCGTGGTTAAGGACGAGAGGGCGGGAGTTCAAAGCGAGGAGGATTTAATCCTCCAGGCTAACCGGAGTTCGTTCCCCAGAGAGGAGCGAACGCGGTTCATTGGTCCGTCCTAGGTACGGTATTCTATGAAGGCAGGGGAATTGAGTTTGTTACGGGCTCACATGATAAAGGGGTTTGTTCCAAATATTGACTGGCCAGGCTGTTATTGCCTGACTCAGCACGTATACGATTATTTTAATCAATTAATTGCCTAAGCTGTTCAGTGAATTGCCTAGACAGATTATCATATTGGTTCGCATGCATGCTAGTTACATTTTGTATTATTATTTGAGTTTGAGCTGTTACCTCCTTGCGCATGGCGCCCATTACATCGGTGAGAATGATACGCAACCCCTCCAGTGTCACCGGCATTGGCGGTGGCAGAAGTGTTTCTAGAGGAGGAGGGAGCACCTCCGGTCTGAGGACGTGGTCGCCGCCCTGGGATGTTGCTGCTGTCGGGGCTGGAGGCGGAGGATCCACCATCGGAATGTTGCTGCCGCCACCGGCAGTGTCGGGGATGAGACCAGCACTGGTCTCAGCATGTCTGGGAGTCCTTCGGGTATCCACCATATTGATGAGTCCCACCAGGCGTGCCAAATTGTTGTCGTTACCAAATTGTTGTCGTTACCCGGAGTCAACACCCCAACTGCCTCAAATAACCACCCAGTACGTGGCCCCTCCAAACCGGTCACGTACACGTCGTGGGATCATGCTTCGGAACCACATCCAAGACGACCTCGCCCCGCTCTTACGCCTCAACCGGGAACGTGACAATCTAGTGCGCGTCCCATAGACTCACCCTCGATCAGACTGAGCTAAGAGTCCAAGGTAAGACCTCGGCGTAGAACAGCCTCGTCTCACGGCCATTACGTCCTAACCCGAGCGTCCCCAACGTCCCAGCGTTAACAGTTGTGGCTCATATTGTTTCTCTACTCTGTTCTCATCTCTTCATTGAGCTCAGAGATCTTTCCCATTATATTCTCCTCGGTCTGGGCTAAGAGATCCCCCAACAAAGTCTTTAATCCTTCCATGGAAACTTCCATCTCTGCTAGAATCAAATCAGATTTGTGTGTATGCTTCCCGACTCTAGTGCGGACCACCAACCAATGGCGTAATCAGTGGAAACATAGTTAGAACGTAGTTCTTACTTTGATACCAAACTTGTAATGGACCCGATTGACCAGAGTAGTCTCGATGGTTAAGGGGATCCGATTACGGTGAAACAGGAGACCTCAATCGGTACTCTCCGGAGTAGTCTCAATGGCGAGTGCTTGAAATGAGGGAGATAATGCTATTTCCAGAGCTAATCTCGACGGAAGGCTAAGTGCTATAGCTACTGGACTACTGCTACATCGGTGGAGCTAAGGAAGAAGTTAACTATGGAGGAAAAACTAAGGTTTCTTCAATTGATTTTTCTTGTTGCCGTCAATTACAAGTTCTAGCCCTTAAATAGGCTCTAAATTACGTAATAAAGAGAAAATACAATAATTCCTCTATTTACACGTGTTAGGGGACCAGGAATAATCTTCTGACAGTGAGTATAATCCCGAACAATCTCTCCCCAATCAGTCATAACTATATTTGTTTGCGGACACGTGGGCTACTGGGTGTGGCGTTGATAAGGGAGGCGGGGCATCAAGCTCAGTTGGTAACTGTGGTGATGAGTTGGCCAATTAACGCCATGGCGCCGACTTCAAGCACCTTCTAGAATTGAGCTTCGTTAGACAAAATGAATACATGAAGATAAGTAAAAGGATGTAAGAAGTCGATTAAGGTGGCATGGTGTCCTGGAATCATCCTAGCTTGTTCAGAATTAATGGTTGTCGCCCTCATAGGTTGAACGCCACGGAGTTGATAGTGTCACACCCCACCCCGGGTGGACCGGCATACGACTCATGGACCCCACCACGGAATGCACAAGCCTAAACCCCAAACCCGTCCAACGGTCTAGTCATCAAACTCAATCATTAGTTAAGGTTCTACAACGGGGTCTCCAAAGAAGACCAACAGACCAATCAAATCTAAGGGTGAAACTAAAATCTCAAAGGACCTCAAAATCAATCCCAACAACTAAACATACGGAAATCTAAAAGTCTCAGCCATAAGTATCATATGACAACATCAAAATCTCAACATGCAACATCAAAATGAAAAGACTAGAACTAAATCCTAAGAGGCCGCGCCGTCTCCCCGCCGCATCCTCCTAGTCAACGCCTACCTAAAACTAAAATTTACCGAGGTGTACACGGGGTTAGAAAAGTATAACAAACTCATGCTCGAATCATAAGATAAATAGCTCAGGGAAAATCCATGAGGTTGTGGGGAGGGCCCAAATCAAACGTAAGTAATAACCAGACCACCTTAACCCGGAGCCCGAAGGTGACCGGGGGGTAAACAGGAGAGGACCATCCGCCACGGTTACAAGGTGCAACTCATGGATTAAGAGAAGAAGAAGATGACAGCCAGATTACAATATCAGATATCTCAAGAGAACGAAATAAAAATGACTGTCAACAACCACACAAACACAATCTCAAAGTAAGCATGAAAACAAGATGCGAGACCAACAACAGAACAAAGAAAATCAATGAATCTCAACCGACAGCTCAAAGTTCTCTACATCTACTCAAATCACAAAACTTAATATCCCAAATATATCTCTTAAGGGTCAAATACCCCAAATATATAATATATCTCAACTCAACTGCCACCACGAACACTAACATGGGGATCCTCGCCATAACGTGGCGCGCAACCGGGAATGACGTCCGACATCACACTAACCAACGTAATCGCCATCCAAGTCTAACCGTGATCAATTGATGAACCTAAAGACGTTGTTTCACACCGGGGCATGAGCCCGTATGGCCAAGGTCACTCCAGTAAGGCCGAAGAACTATCCCCTGAACTTTCTCAATATATCTCAATTATATCTCCATTATCTCAATTATCTCCTCACGACACACGAGTCTAAGAAACACCTCACTAGGTCCACACTCAACTCATAAATCAACCAATCAAATCACAGGTGTCATGCGGGTATAACTGACAAGCATAAAATAACCACGACATGAATCAGTACAACAATACGAGTGTGGATAAAATAATACATTCACGGAGCATGAACCGTGACCAACAAGCACAAGAGGTGTCAAGGAATAAATGAGGCTCAAACAGAGGAGAATGGAAGGGAGGGAGCATGTATACCCCTTACCTGATAACCGCGCAAGTCCAAATGCAAACTAATCATGACCACGAAGCCTCGTACGCGTCAACATAAACACCTAAACACAAAATCAAGGAAAACTCACTAAAAACACCACATGCAATGCTCTACGAAAGACAATGCCTAAAATCCAACTTAACCACACCTATGGGACATCTAACAACCACCCCGAACCAAATGGAACCCAAAGCCACGTCTAAACGGGCTTAAACATGCACGTAGGGGAAAGCACGACCATGCCCGAGAGCACGGCCAACATGGCAAAGCCGTGTGGATAATGGCTGTGAGGCTGCATGGCAACCTGTATGAAACACGGCCGTGTCGGGCAAATTCCAGAAACAGGTTTATGGCCGAAAACGGCCGTGTTCACGAGGAACACACCCGTGTGGAGCCCAGGCAGATTCTGCAGAATGAAAACGACGACGCAAAATAACCACGGCTCGATCGGGATTCAACCAAAACGATCTAAAATCAACCTAAAACATTCCAAGGCCCTAAACTATGACTCCAATACAAGCAAACCAACCAACGACGAAAACGAAAAGAGAACGGTGAAACCCTCACCTCAACCGACGGATGACAAAATTGACGATGCCGTCCACCGCTCGATGACGCTGCCTCCTCCTCCTCACTGGACGTCGACCATCAAGACAACGAGAACAACTCCGTCATCATCACCATCATCAAAGACGAGAAAAAGAAAAGGGAACAAAGAAACAAAAGCCACGAAAACCTACCGCCGAAGACGATGAACCCGACGCCGGTGCTCTGCCCTCCTCTTCTTTTCGCCGCCAGCCAACTGCCGCCGTCGAGCCCCCCTGTCCGCCGCCCGCTGCTGCCGTCCAATGAAGGAGGAAGGGAGATAAAGGAGAGGGAAAAGGGAAAGAAGATAACGAGAGAGAGAAAGATAATAAAACTGCCAAAAAGATAAAGGGAGAGAGAGAGAGATATAAATGTGGGTGAAAAGGAAACGCACGGCTGGAGCAAGGAGTTTCCAAAATATTTACTCAACCAAATCCCCATAATCAAGGAGGGGTAAACCGGTAAAATCCCGTCAATTTAAAAATGGTTAAAAATTTTAAAAACCATTAAAAAGAATAAAATGATGCTACGAAGACTCGAACCCACAACCTCACGCAAACGAATCTACTCAACCACTTCCACCACCTAGTTGGGCTATATGGAAGTCTCGAAAGGAAAAAAGGTCCAATAAAAATAAAAACGGAATGGATGGTGTCAAATCCTCTTTAGATGATATTAAAACCATGAATAAAAATACGTAACACCAAAGGAGTAAGAATAGCCTAAATGACACCCCAAGGATACTAAATATTAAACTAATCATACAAATCTTAATAATAAAAACAACAACATCAAATAATAACAACAATAATAAAGTTAAATAAAAATGAGATATTAACCATAATAAATCATAATATCATTATTAATAATAAAAAATGACAATAAGAATTCTAACAATAGTAATAATAACAATAATAATAATATTAAAAAAAAATTCTTCCCAAGAATAATATATAATAATAAAAAATGATAAATGATAACCGGTCCCGAAGGAGCGGGTTATCACATCCTTCCCCCCTTAAAAAGGATTTTGTCCCCGAAATCAAAAACAAAACGAGACTCGAAGACTCTAAATCAACTCGTAAACCTAAGATGCATTAATGGGAAAGGAAAATCTCAAAACATGTCGAAACAAGGTCTAACTCAAAATGTCAAAATCAGCTAGAAAAACATCATCCGACACAAGAGAAAAACGAAAGTCTCAAATATCTAACAAAGACTACTAGAAGTCCAAATCCACCATCAATGTAAACTACTCCTGATCATCAGCTGGAGTCGTCTCTGCCTCAACCTGAGTCAGCGTGTAGACCCTCCGCAGAACCAAGGGTCTATCCAAACCCACTGTCACACTATTGCTTCCTCCGCCTGCCTACGAGGTTGATCGACTTGGCTTCTGAACTATAGATTCCTCTGCTGTCACTTGAGTCTCTCTACCTTGACTCTGTCGCGACCCACCGCCCCTACACATGGCGGCTATGTGTCCTGGTCTACCGCAGTTGTGACAGGTAAGTAGCTTACCATCACATGACCGTCCACGGGAAGGATGCCTCTGACACTTCTTGCAGAACCACTGCTTGAACGTCGATCCCCCAGAGCCTCCAGACATGTTGAGCCGAGGATTCTTCTGACTACTCTCTGTCTACGGTGCACTCTGCACTGGTGTCTCTCTAGACCTCTTCTGTCCTGAACTCTTAACAACAATCATGGAATCCTCGAGACGGGCTGCCTGCTCGACCATCTCATCAAGTGTGGTGCACTTGCACGCATGGACATGACCAACCAGCTCCGGATCCATGCCCCTCTCAAAATGTAATATCTGTTCCTCGTCCGTCTCCAACAATTCAGGTGTAAAACGAGCAAACTCTGAGAACTTGGCTTCGTACTCAGGTATACGCATGGTCCCCTGCTTCAACGTCAACAACTCTACCTTATTCTGTGCGCGAATGTGCCCCATGTAGAACTTCCTCTAAACTCTACAACAAAATCATCCCAAATGGGTTCCTCACCCCGAGCCTCAAACCTCCTCTGAACTCCTCGCCACCAAAACTTGGTTGCATCTTCCAACTGGTAGGTGGCATGAGACACCCTGAACTCTAGAGCATACGCGATCCTATGTAAAATGTCTTCAATCCTCATCAGCCAGTTGCTGGCTGCGATTGCATCAAGAGCGCCGGTGAATTATGGTGGTCTGGCACTCAGAAAATGGTCAAAGGACCTCCCCTGGGCCACATCATGTGGATGCACTACAACAGCTGCCCTCTGAACCGGCGGTGGCGTAGACCTCCCAAATGCAGCCGCGGGGGCACTGCCTCCACTGCTGCAGGCTGTCCCTGCATCTAGACAAACTGCTGATACTGCTGGAACCGCTTCCACTCCCCAGCTGAGAGATTCTGGAACTCCTGGAACCGGGCATAGACATCCGGTGTCATCCGGACGTTTACCGTCCCATCATGATAGTCAGCCACCGGGTCAGGGATACCCTTATAGTGGACCTCACGGGTGACCGGACTGGTCGCCGCTGGTGGTAACCCGGTCCTCCTTTCTGGAATGTTCGATGAGGTAGCTTCATGGTCTGTCCCACTCCTCAAAGGCATCGTTCCTGGACACAAAACCAACCAAAACTCCAATCGCACAACAACACTAAGAGAGTCGCAACCTAAGAAGGAAGGAAAACCCAAACGCGCACCAGGCGTGCTCCATGACTTACTAACACTAAGAGCTAAAGGAAACAAAAGCACACCAGGAAAAATAAAAGTGCGTACCTCTAGTGGATGTCGGGAGACGTGCCTCTTTCTAACAAACCCAAAAATCACATGTATGAACTACAAACCATAAAGCATGCAATTCAAAATCTTCATCAAGCCAGGCTAATCCATCAAACATCTCTCTGATACCACAAATGTCACACCCCACCCCGGGTGGACCGGCGTACGACCCGTGGACCCCACCACGGAACGCACAAGCCTAAACCCCAAACCTGCCCAACGATCTAGTCATCAAAATAAACATGAGTAAGGGTACTAACAACGGGGTCTCTAAAGAAGACCATCGGACTAATCAAATCAAAGGGTCAAACTATTATCTCATAGGATCTCAAACCTCAATCCCAACAACTAATCATGCGGAAATCAATAAATCTCAGCCATACAAATCATATGACAATCCCGTATATCTCAACATGCAAACTTAAACTGAAAAGACGGAAATTAAAATCCTAAGAGGCCGCGCCGTCTCCCCGCCGCATCCTCCTAGTCAAACGCCTACCTGAAATCAAAATTTACCGGGGTGTACACGGGGTTAGAAAAGGATACAAAACTCATGCTCGAAACATAAAATATATCTCAAGGGAAATCCATGAGGTTGTGGGGATGGCCCAAATCGTGTGTAAGTAGATAACCCGACCACCTTAATCCGGAGCCCGGAGGTGATCGAGGAAAAACTAGAGGGGACCATCCACCACGGTTACAAGGTGTAACTCATGGATTAAGAGAAGAAGAAGAAGATGGCAGTGAGAGTACAACATCAGATATCTCAAGATTATGAATAAACATGGCTGTCAACAATCACACAATCAAAATCTCAATAGTAAGCATGAAATCAAAGATGCGAGACCACAACAGAAAATAATAAATCAACGAATCATAATCAACAACTCAAAGGTCTCTACATCTACTCAAATCATAATACTTAACATCCCAAATATATCTCTCAGGGGTCAAATACCCCAAATATAAAAATATCTCAACTCAACTACCACCACCAACACAAACATGGGGATCCCCGCCATAACGTGGTGTGCAATCGGAAATGGCGTTCGACATCACACTAACCAACGTATGCACCGTCCAAGTCCCACCGTGATCAATCGATGAACCTAAAGACATTATGTCACTAAGGGGTCTGAGCCCGCGTGGCCAAGGTCACTCCAGAAGGGCCAGAGAACTATCTCAATTATTCTCAATTAAATCTCAATTATATTTCAATTATTCTCAATCTCTCCTCATGAATCACAAGTCCAAAAATACCTTACTAGGTCCGCACTCAACTCACAAGGCATACAAATAAATACAACAGTCTTGCGGGTATAACCAAAAAGTATAAATTACCACAACATGAATCAACATAACTAAATGAGTGTGGACAACAAACGATATTCACGGAGCATGAACCGTGAACTAGCAAAAAAGAGGTATCAAGGAACAAACGAGGCTCAAACAGAGGAGAAAGAAAGGTAGGGAGCGTGTACACCCCATACCTGGCAAAAGCGAACGTCCCAGCATAAAATAATCACGACCACAAATCCTCGAACGAGCCAACGAAACCACCTATACAAAAAATCAAGGAATACTCACTAAAAACGCCACATGCGATGCACAACGAAACCAAAGCCCAACAACCCTCTTAACAATGTCTACGGACTGTCTAACTAGCAACCTGAACCAAACGGAACCCAAAGCCACGATCAAACAGGTCTAAATATGCATGCAGGGGGAAGCACGGCCATGCCCGAGAGGCACGTCCAACACGGCTAAGCCGTGTGGACAATCGGCTGAGTTTGCATGGCAAACTGCACAGAGCACGGCCGTGTCGGGCAAATTACAAAACTGCGAAAAGGGCCGAACACGGCCGTGTTCACCAGGATCACGGGCGTGTCGAGCCCAGGCCGCAACTGCTGAAGAAAAAATGCAACAGACAACTACCCGACTCGATCACGATCCCACCAAGACGACCCAAACTCATTCTAAAACATGTCAAGGCCCCAAAAACTACTATTCTAATGCAAGCAAACCAACTGATATACGGGTATTAACCCCTGCTTTCATGAACATAAAGACCGGACAGATTGGCCGGACTCTTTACAGTATTTTGGACCAGCTCGGGGTGTCCGGCTCGGGGGTCCGGCTCGGGGTTTCGGCTCGGGAATCTGGCGTGAGCCGGTCCGTGACACCTCTTCAACCACTTGAAGTCCTAGAACACCTTCATGCTCATTTCGGGATGCCCATCTCGAAGAACCACCCCGAGGAACCTGCTCAGGAGACTCTCTGAGTCACCTCAGTGAATTGATTGTGATTCACACCTCGCTCCGCTGCTCATGCTTCGTACGACTTGCCCACCAAGGACGACTTGCTCGAGTACCAGCCCGGGGACCCTGCTCGTGTCACACCCCACCCCGGGTGGACCGGCGTACGCCCTGTGGACCCAACCACGGACCGTACAAGCCTAAACCCTAATCCAACCATCGGTCCAGAAATAACTACAGTCATCAATAATAATAAGGGTCTCCAAAACTGAACCATTGATAACAACAGCAATGCGCATGGGTGTCCAACAACATAAACAGCATAAGTCATAAATACCATCAGAGTGCGGAAACTACAAGTACCAACATGCCAAAACAACATCCACAAAGTACTCATGAATCATAAAGTACTAAACAGTCATAAACTGAAATCAAATCCTAAGAGGGCACGCCGTCTCCCCGCCGCATCCTCCTAGCGATCAAGTACCTGAAACAGCATTTACCGGGGGTGTAC
>JAOWBR010164236.1:1546-11972 GCA_028571145.1 Dionaea muscipula
CGTTTAAAATATGTTTCTAAGGGTGTATAAAAGAAGTCGTCGGAAAAAAATATCGGGAAGAGCTCCATCCAGATGTTTTCCGGGTGGATTTGGGCCGATTTTAATATATGCTACATAACTTTTTCGGGAATGATTTGAAACGATCCGAATCGTTGAATGTGTTCAAAATATGTGTTTCATGAGGGTACAAAAAATTCTACCGGAATCCGAGGTGTTAATGTATCAACCCCAACTAAAAGAAAATCCGAAAAACTAAAAACCCTATAGAAACTCGAGTATATTTGGGTACAATCAATCTTACCGTAACTCGAAGGGTTAATACAGTCATTTCTTATTACATTTTGAACATATCCAACGATTGAATCGTCCAACATTATTTTGGATATGGTACTTCCTTTATATTGTCGAAATCTACCTAAAAACAGCTCTAAAAATATCCGGATGAAGTTCTTCGCTATATTTTTTTCCAATTTTAAAAATAGAGTTTCTTTAAAATCACAATTTTCTAGACATCCAATAATTCGGATCTCTCTAAACATCTCCGAACATAACTTTATCCCCAATTTTGTCAAAAAAGATTTGTCTCAATAATCGACTTCATCTCATATAAAACGACGATCGTGAAAATTAATTGATTGAATCTTATTATCGCAATTAAAATATGCCTTGACGTCTCGACGAAGTCCATTGAATGAAAAGTGGAGTCAAGCGATTGCTATTGCCACTCTTCCGGTCCACATCATCATCCAGCACACCCCACCCAAGTGGGGTGTTTCTTCGTCGTTCGACTTTGACGCTAGCATTCTTCTTACTTTTCTATCGCTTCTAGTTAGTTGTTCTAGTTCTCCACTTTTCTACGCTCAGTGCTTCCAGATTCAAGCTATCATTGAACTTGGAATGAAACCCACTTGGTACCCGCACAGCTGAACTTGAACAAACACATGTACGCGTAAAGCCACCAACTTCCCCTCCCGCCTCCCTTGCTCTCCTCGTTTGGATTCTGCGTCTGGGTTTCCCTCCTCTCTAAACATCTCACCTCCGCCAATTCTTTAATTTCTGGTTAGTTCCTTTGTTTGGGTTGTTGGATTGTTTCATCTATTTCAGAATTTTGGGCTAATACATATACGTTATTTGATTTTTCTAATGCTTAATCATGTTGTTCTGGGATCCTTTTATCTGTGTGAGGTTTTGGAAAGATGGGTTTTGTTCCTCTCTTCTTTTTCAAACTTTACCATATCAATCTGCTGCATGCTGGTGTTTCTTGTCCCTTCTTTCACTCTCTCATTTGCGGCCAACTTGATTGGAAGCTGGGAAGGGTTTGTATATAATTTAACCGTTTGATTCATGTGTTACTTTAATACTGATTCCTAATTTCCTACGTTACTGATAAATTTGGTCGCAGAAAATAGAATAAGAAGAAATTCAAATTACAGATGTGTAGACCCATGAATCAATTAGTTATTGGTTTGTTGTATTGGATAGCATAGTGGCTTCTTTCTCCCTTGCGTTCTTTCTTTCTTTCTTTTTTGTTTTCCTTTCTTTGAATCCATGGCTTAATTTGTTAGAATTTGTAGTGGTTAATATGTTCAAAAGTCACCTTCCTCCATTCCTTGAATGATTTAAGGAATGGAGGAAGGTGACACAGACGAAGCTGTGTGGGTAATCTAAGTAGCTGGAGTCTCTAAGCTTGTCCAGAGGGTCCGCAGATTGTTAGCCACCTCTGTTGCAATTGAGCCACCTGTAGTCTCACACTTGTTGGGACCTTGTCTAGAAAAATAGGGATTTTAGGTGGGGAGTGTGTGGCACCATACAAAGGAACGAGAGAGAAACGATAGGGAGATTGTAGGCTACACCTTGCTAGTCTGGTGGCTTGGATTCTGAAAAGAACTTCAATGTGAACGTGCTTAGGTGGGTACAGTTTCACACTTGGTGAGCTTCTTGGAGGCCGTTGCTTATGGGTAAGGTTGTTAGCGAGATTGTTCCAGAAGCGGACTCGGCTAAGGCCTAAGCAGGTGGTGGCGCCCGTCATGACACAATGAGTTCAGAAATTGTTTGATATTGCTATGCATAATCTTATTTAATTCTGAGCTTAGGCTTTTCTTCTTACTTCTCAGTGGTAGTTGAAGCTGAGTTTGACTAGAGCTCATGTGTCCATATAGAAGCATGCTTATTTGTCATTAATGAAGCTCCATCTTCCAAGGATAATCCTCATACTTAGCATTTCATGTCATCCCTGTTTTCTTGTCTGCAAGTAAGTATTCATCGTAGGTTAGGTGTTAGGCCCAGCTTCTGCGGATACCTTGGTTGGCTCTGGCTCAATGTGTAAGCCAACCAACATTTGCCTATATACACTGTTAGCTCTTTGTAATTATATTTGTTTTATCATCCATTTGATACAATTATAGAGGAATTCATGAATGACCCTAAAAGTGAGCTTGATTAGCTCCAGCATTCATTGTGCAACAGTGGAATGTTAGTATGAATACATGTGCGGTGGAATTCTGAGGTAACTGGCTTAAAAGTATGAAGCAACATGCTGCTTCTTTTTTTTTCGAATGTTAGTATTTGTATGTTACTATGTTCCATCACTATAGGCAATGTTTGGCAGCTTCATTTTTGTGTGCTGTTTTCTGTCTTCTTGTGAATGGCCTTGACCCGGAAGCCACTTTGTTTTGCTCATGGTTGTGGTATTGTGCAACTTGGTGCTATGATGCAATGGATCTAACTTGAGAGTTGCCTCTGACCTCCTCATCAGGTGTTCTATTCGCCTCTGATTTTCTTCAGTTACCGCAAGTGTAGCTGATATCCATAGGAGTTAGGGCCTGAGTTCCATATGTTATTTTCAGGGGGAGTGTTTGAAGTATTTTCCTTGCTCATCAAAACTGTTGCAAGGTTGTACAGACTTTGTCCTGCGTGCAGTCTTGTCATCTTTTTTTTTTTTTTGGCTCCTTCCATTTAGTCTAAGAACATTACTAGCATTTAAAGTTCATGGTTCATTTTCAAGATCATTTTTCCCTTCTCACAGTAACGAAGCACCAGCTCTTGCTAGGAAAATTATTGTTTCTTTATCTTTTGAATTGGACAGAGTGCTTTACTATATCAAAGAAACCATGAGCTGTTTTGGTTGTTGTGTGGATGAAGATTTCCACAAAGCTTCAGATAATGGACGATACAATGCAAATAATTTTGCAGGTACGGATCACCTCTCTTCTCTCTTCCACAAAGTTTGAATTTTCACAAGGCTTAGTATGTTCCTTAGCACATGGAATGTGTGAATCATCATGTATCTATATATGTTGCATGGCATCTTTTCAATTGTATTGCGTTAATATGAAGCACAAAGAACTTTCACAGGTCACAGTGTGGGTTATCAAGCCACAGAACATGTATCAAATGATGCTCAGAATGTAATCTTTGAGCCCCCAGCTGTTCCTGCTATCTCTTTTGATGAACTGAAGGAAATAACTGATAATTTTGGAACTGCTTCTTTGATTGGGGAGGGCTCTTATGGACGAGTTTACCGCGGCTTGTTAAAAAGTGGGCAGACATCTGCTATAAAGAAATTAGACTCCAGCAAGCAACCAGAAAGAGAATTTTTGGCACAGGTAACACTCATTGTGCTGAGTAGTTTTCCTTGCTCCAAACTGCTTGTTCCTTGATCTGTCTTAATTTGTTGGGAGGTAATGCTGTAGGTATCAATGGTGTCAAGGTTTAAACATGAAAATGTCCTTGAGCTTTATGGTTATTGCATTGATGGCGGTGTGCGGGTCCTTTGCTATGAATTTGCTCCTAATGGGTCTCTTCATGATATTCTTCATGGTGAGTTGAAAGAGGTTTTGTCTTTGTTTACTTTGATTGCAAGCTTTGCTCTTGTTCCTTTTACAAGTTGAAAGAAAGTGTAATACTAGACTTGTTGGTAATAATTCCCAAATATTAACCAACACAAATGTCTTGTTTATGATTAGAATGTGTACATTTGGTAGCCAATTTGTAATATTTCAGCCCCAGAGCCCTAACAATCACATCCAATCAAATCTATTATCTTCTCGGGGTTGAAAATGTTATCACAATCTCCTACCACTTAAAATGTTGGCGTCCTCGTCGATCTCAATCAAACATGTCATGTAGCATATTGCCCCCACTACACTAGGCCCACCAGGCCCATCATGATTGGTTCTCTCTTACCACCTGTAATACCCCAGATCCAAAGCCCTACCAACCACACGTAATCAAATTCATTATCTTCTCGGGATTGAAAAGGTTAAGCAATGTTAATAAGGATAGAACTCATTAGACTTATATTTAATATCAATCTCTTCTCAACCACCGATATGTAATTGAGGGTATTACACAATTATCGTTGGGGATGATGATGTAACATATGACTCCAGTAGGTTACTAATCAAGAGCGTAACACATACATTACGCCATCAAAGATGCGCAACAAATAACGGAAGCAACAAATGTAAAATCCAATTGATGCAAAATCACAAAACGGTAAACGCAGGCAACCAAATAGGAGCAATCAAGAACCAAGAACAGATAGCAATAGACAGACATATCACTTATCAACGGAGCGTTTACAATTGTCAAGGAACAAATCTGAAAGTCTCAAATAACAAAAGGGGACAAAACAAACAAAACTCTAACGACGCTCACAAAATCAAAGAGAGAAGCTTACCAAATCGGAGAACAAACGACGATCACGTGCCAAAGAATCTCCGCAAATCTAATCTCTGATCTGAGGGATGCCGCCGCGAAGTCTCCGAAAATCTCTCTCAAAAGTCTCTCTCCAAAAACCTTAGATCGCAGGAAATAAAACAATAGGCTATTTATAGCCTCTAGGCAACAAGAGGTTGTTGTCCGCCTGTCTATGCCTATCTATCGTCAACAGGCGGGTCGACAAACGTCTGTTGCCGCCTGTCGACTGGCCTGAGAAAAACGCCTTCTTTTAGACACTCCGCTTGCCTATTGACTCTCTCCTTGATCGTCTGCTTTCAACAGACAACCCAACAGACTCTTGTTGGCGTCCACGGCTTGGAAATGGAAGTCACTTCTCAACAAATCTCCACCTTGACAACATTCTCATACAACTAAACCTGCAACAACAAAGACACAAACACCAAGACAAAATAAAAAACGAGAACACCGACAAAACGTCAAAACACCATTAAGTTCTTCCTCCGGGGACAAATCATGCCAAATGAGACCTTCTCCCAACAAAACTCGAACACCGACCGAGTAAAATCAGGAAACGTCAAACAAGAAATGTCAAAGGTCACAAAACTAAACTAACACGACCATTAATACCGGGCTCCAAACCAGAAATGACACTATGAACATCATTTGCAACGCGTAAATTGCGCTAGCCCGCGAACAACACATATCTGATCGAATAAATATGCGTCTCAGTCACCTAGGCGCACCACGAACTGTAACCCGCTCTCCAGTCTGAGCTGGCTGACTGAACCGGCTGAACTGCAGGTATTATCAACTGACCTGTCTCAACCATGGAAATGACTAGACTTGACTCCATCTCAAACCCTTTTCTGCACCAAACCTGTCACAATTGTCCTAACTCCACCTGAAGTGGAACAACCTGAAGAAAAGGTCAAAGCTGCATCAAAATCAACCACCGTACTACCCCACCAAATAGTATAGATCACAGATCTTTCAACCTTTCATAACAACGCGAGAACCACGTACTCCTCATCATCAAGGGCACACAAAGTTAGGAAGTTCTTCAAATCGGGTACATGGTGAACTCCTTGTAGGACAAGAACTGATCCATCAAACATCTTCATTCAAACTGCTCTCATGTCAGCAACCCTGCAGACTGAACCATGTTTCAAATAAATAGAAGTACCATTTGGCATAGAACTGTATGAACTAAACCACTCTCTATGGGGAATCCTATAATAGGAACATCCAAAATCAAGGATCCAACTGATCCTGAAATCAATAACATCAGCCCGAACACTCAAAGTAGCAGAACCTGAATCACTCCGAGTAATATCAGAACTCTGGGTAGCTATCAACAAATCTGCACCACTATCTGTAGTTGCCACACTTGTAAATGTCTCCTTATCATCAACATCAATCATTGTCTTCCCTCTACTGTCACTGTCACTCCTCTGCTCAAGCTTCGGACACTCAAATTTCATATGTTCAACAGTTCAAACTCCTTGACAACGTACTCTGCTCATATCGACTTAGAATTGGTGCGCCTCAATCCACTGTCTTTGCTACTTCTACAACGACTGTGGTAATACTTCACCTGTCTACCTTGCATAAATAGACCCTCACCACTGGTCTGTAGCACAAAATTCTTCTCAATGGTCTTCTTCACAATATCTCTCGATATGAGCTATTGTATAATAGTTTGATGATAGTCGATGTCTTGCTTGTTGTGAATAATCCGATCTCTCGCCAAAGAATACGTCGGAACCAGACAAGCCAATAAGAATGCGACATTCATCTCATTTGTAAACGTGAAACCCATATTCATCAAATTCCTTATAGTGTCATTAAATATATCAACACAAGTCTGCAACGATTCTGCATGCTTCATCTCTATCTTAAACAATTGCATCATCAAATGCATTTTATTGTAAATCGACTTGTCCATATAAGTATCTTTCAATTTTTTCCACAAACTTGTTACAGTGTCTTCATCCTGAACGTGTCTGACGACATCATTGGACAGAGTAAGGTAGATAGAAGCCTATATCTGCCTATCCGACTTCTTCCACTCCGCAATGGTCCTATCAACATCAGCGGTAGTCAAATCTAGTCTCATCGATCCCCTTCTTAATAAGGACTGAGGTCATCTGCATCATCCATAGATCAAAGTCACAAGTTCTATCAAACTTATCTATAGAGTACTGGGACGTCATGGACAACAAACCAAAGAGACAGAAAAGGTGCACAACCCAAAACAAATTAAGGTGCACATCCCGTCGAATATTCCCAAATAACAAAAGGGGACAAACCCGAACAAAATCCTAACAACGCTCACAAATCTAAGAGAGAAGTCTACCAAATCGGAGAACAAATGACAATCACGTGCCAAAGAATCTCCGCACATATCCTCTTTGATATCAGGGATGTCACCATGAAGTCTCTGAAGTTCTCTCTCAAAATCGCCAAAAGTTTGTCTCTCTAAAACCCTAGATCGTAGGAAATAAAACAATAGGTTGTTTATAGCTTGCGGGCTCGCTTGTGTGTGCCTATCTGTTGTCAACTGGCGGGTCGACAGACGTCTGTTGCCCGCCTGTCGACTCATCCGGGAAAAACCTCTTTCGTTCAGGCACCCGACTCGCCTGTTGACTCTCTCCCTGATCGTCTGCTTCCAACGGGCGACCTAACAGGCGCCTGTTGGCATTCACGGATGGGAATGAAAGTCGCTCCTCAACAGATGACATTTTCATTGTTGTATTCAAGCGAGCCATTTCCTTTCACATGGGACCTCTGTTTCTACAACTCTCTTTTATATCAGGTCTTGATTGTTGTTAGACTCGGTTGACTGTCAAAAGTATCCTGCTTAGTAGACTTCTTGAGTGCACCTTGTTGACGTATTAGATACCATTCTTGGGCCTCATACGATCATACCGGGAGTTTGAGCTTGAAGCTTAGTAGAGTTGATTGTTTTGCATGGTAGCAGATCTAGTTTAACCATGTGGTCTTAATTTCTCAATATATTTCCTTTAGTATGTCTGGATCATATTGCCCCATGATTATAGCATTCCAAATTGCCAATTGCAACCAACTGATCATATCTTAATATTTGGAAATAGGAGCTAAAGGTGTTAAAGGAGCACAGCCCAGCCCTGTCCTGACATGGGCTCAAAGAGTAAAAATTGCATTTGGTGCTGGGAAAGGCCTAGAGTATTTACATGAGAAAGTGCAGCCTAGGGTTACACATCGTGGTATCAAGTCAAGCAATGTTCTATTATTTGATGATGATGTGGCTAAGATTGCTGATTTTGACTTATCAAATCAAGCTCCAGACTCGGCAGCACGTCTTCATTCTACTCGTGTTCTTGGTACATTTGGTTACCATGCTCCTGAGTAAGCCTATGTTTTCTGCCAACTTTCTGTTCTACATCTTGCATTCATCTTTTTCATTTTGAGCAATTGCTGATATGAGGTCAATTGCCATACAGCAGATATTATACATAAACTGGAGCAATCTTTTATGAGCTAACAACGAACAGCTTGCTGATCAATTTGTAATGTATATGCTGCTGAGGATGGAAGAAAAAAAACATAGGTTTTCCTTGCACAGCTTTGTTGGGTTCTGCTCAATTGTTAAAGCAGCTGAACATGAGTTTAATCTTACCATGAACCAACTGAAGGCATTTTTTTTCATTGCGCAGAAATCCCAATTTGAATCCCAGTTTCCTCTGTTTTGTTGCCCAGGTATGCAATGACTGGACAGTTGAGTTCAAAGAGCGACGTCTACAGCTTTGGCGTCGTTCTCCTTGAACTGTTGACGGGGCGCAAGCCTGTTGACCATACACTGCCTCGTGGACAGCAGAGCCTTGTGACATGGGTAAATGCTTTCTAGTTACTTCTTCTTCTTTTCTTTTGGAGAACTTTGTCGTTTGTGTGTTCTACGTCATGCTACAATAGTACCCTTTCTTTTTTTCTGTTTCTGTTTCGTCAGGCCGCTCCGAAGCTAACGGAAGATAAGGTAAAGCAGTGTATCGACCCGAGACTAGGAGCAGATTATCCTCCCAAGGCAATTGGAAAGGTGATCTATTGCATCTATGGATATCCTTCAAACAAAATTTGAGTCTTATGTTGTTTTGAAGTAATGGGTTAATGTTATGATGCTGAATGGGAACAGTTGGCCGCTGTAGCTGCTTTGTGTGTCCAATACGAAGCTGATTTCAGGCCAAATATGAGCATCGTTGTCAAAGCTCTTGAACCCTTGTTAAACTTTCGCCCTACTCCTTCCAAGTGAAGCTTCAAATTTCTGAATACTGGGTTCAACCATCTTCTGAATCTTTTGTGTCCAACATGGCAATCGTTGTTTTAGTGGCAAGAGGTTGTGTGTATGATGA
Organism: Dionaea muscipula; assembly: GCA_028571145.1. Lineage (NCBI taxonomy): Eukaryota > Viridiplantae > Streptophyta > Magnoliopsida > Caryophyllales > Droseraceae > Dionaea > Dionaea muscipula. The sequence continues at coordinate 10,615 of JAOWBR010164236.1, forward strand.
TAATGGCGATGATGATGATGATGTATAGGTTTCACCAGATTCGCTCGTTCTTGCTATTGTCTCAATGTATTAGTTTATCAACAAAATTTGCAGACAGCATTGATAATTTTGTGTGTGATTTAGCATGAGCTTGAGAATACTATGACATTCGAGTGTAAGATGAGATTTTAGATCTTTTTGTTGGAAGACATGCTGAAACATCGAATAAATACAATTTTATAAAAGGGCTTATAAAGGTTTGGGTCAATTCTATATTGTTATTTGGTTTTAAATGTGAGTTTTTAATGTGATTTAGCATGAGCATGAGAATATTATGACATTCGAGTGTAAGATATGGTTTTAGATCTTTTTGCCGGAAGACATGCTAAAATATCGAAGAAATACAATTTTATAAAAAAGTTTATAAAGGTTTGGGTTAATTCTATATTGTCATTTGGATTTAAATGTGAGTTTTAAATGTGATTTAGCATGAGCTCGAAAATACTATGACATTCGAGTGTAAGATGAGATTTCATATCTTCTTGCTGAAAAACATGTTGAAACTTCAAAGAAATACAAATGCTCCATGTTATTCAAGTTATTTAGTTAGGTTTGAAAATATGCCACACGTGCCCGGGGCGTGTGGAAATATCGAAGAAATATAACTTTATAAAAGGGTTTAAGGTTTCACTTTTGAGTTAATTTTTGTTATATATGTATGCATCCCACATTGGAGTTTGAAGTTTTTCCTCCTTTTCCCTTTGGCTATATATAGCCTTTGATTTTTTTTGGTTTGTATCCCACATCAGACATTGGGATTTTTTCTTCCTTTTGTTTGGCTATAAGTAGAGTCATGATGCTTTGTAAATCATCAATCAAAGTAATACAAGTTAAAGTACACAACTTATTACTTTGTTTTCTTATTCGTTATTTATACTGGATTTGAGATTAGACTTTTTAGTCCCTTGATTTTAGTTCAAGGTTGCTTTCCACATGTTCTCTCAGGCTACTTCTTTACAAGTTCATTCACAAGGGCGAACAAATTTCTTCTAAAGGCGAACATGTTTTCTTCAAAGGCGAACAGGTTGCGTCGACTAGATCGAGACTTCGGTTTTCGCCCAACAAAGTGGTATCAAAACTTGAGCAGGATGGTCACATTGAATGGATCAAACTATCACACCTGGAGGGGGAAGATGAAAGACTTGCTTTACGTAAAGTAATTTCACTAGCCCGTGTTCGCTATCGAGAAGCCGAATGAGAAATCGGATGAGGAGTGGGAATTGACGCATCTCCAAGTGTATGGGTACATCAGGCAATGGGTGGATGATAACGTGTTGAACCATATTTGTGATGAAACACATGCATGGACGTTGTGGAGT
>JAOWBR010164247.1:0-11972 GCA_028571145.1 Dionaea muscipula
GAACGGTTTTGATAACTTAACAAATCTATAACTTCACAAAACTATATTTCACATATACATAACTTCACAAATCAAACTTTATAGAACCAACAATCCAATTTATTAGGATATTACTTGAATTGTTGATGTTTATCTACTACTCGAAGCCATCTTTATTTTTGCAAAATCTATATAAAAAAAAAAAGAAATAGTGCTACACATTAAACCAACATTTGGCATTATAAATTTATTTAGAACAGAGTAAAAGTTTAGGATTATTAAAAATCTATTTAAAACAGATTAAAACCAAGATATAAATTAATATATATCATATACAACTATAACTACTGATATTATATCATACATATATATATATATATATATATATTTTATATATAAAATTTATATTTAAAATTATTTAATTTTTTAAACAGTTCAACTGTTTAAACAGTCCAATCCAATTTTAAAATTTTAAAACCGAACCAACCGATAAACCAACGATTTGTGAAAAAAATCATTAGACCACCGGTCCGGTACAGTATGACGGTTTTTCTACACACTCCTACGTATGATAAGTTGAACCGTGCATAAATTCCTGCATAAATCCTGTGGCTGCATACATTCAAGCATGGTATAATCAAACAGCGATGGAAATTACATGTGTATCATCTTTTCATGGAAAAAGAGTTAATACAGCCTCGTCGAAGAAAACTATTTCACTAGCTATTTTACTCCCTATTTTTCGAGGAAATAATAATATCAAGTTAGACGACCTGCCATCATATTCATATAATATATTTCCAAGCTGGCAATGAATTATGATGTTCCATTCTGGATCACGGAGTAAGACAATGAAAACAAACCAGCTGCAACACGAGTCATTAGTCTTCTTCCATACCATACTGGATTCAAATATCACATCAAACCAAAGAACTGCTCCAAGGATGTGGCGGTGAAGACGTTAACGGCAGTTCTCTCGGGCTTGTTGGGAGAAATAAGTAGCTGATATTTGATAAACCTCTGAGGCCAAAATATAATATCGAAGTCGTGAGCAAATAAAGCATAATTTCATTACTTTGATGAATCAATGACGGGAAATGCGTGTGTGTGTCGATGAAAGGAACAGGGAATAGATATTTACAGCCAACAGAGAGATGTTCTCAGGATTGGTGTCTATGTGCCAATCCGGCTCCAACTGTCTAACAAAAGAGGCCCTTCCACTCTCAGTACTGCAAAACAGAACCTGCAAGAGCCGGCAGACGTGAAATCACTAAGCAGAAGTACCCAGGCAGCAAAGTTACGATCAAGAGCAGCATCCCAAAAAGCACCAACAGAAAATATTCACAAACAAGTCTACTGCTTTTCTATACTCGGTTTCAAATTCCATTCTTCAACTTAAAAGATGCCTGCCTCAGGAACAGCCTGCACCAACATTCTCAAAAGTAGGAATACCGAACTTTTGAACCGCATCACGGTATTACCTACTTGAAGCCGTGAAAATTGGAGATAGAGGCATCTATGTAAAGTTCATAGGCAATTTCATGCAACAATAAAAGGGCGTTCCCCGCGTGTGCAGCTTTAACCTTGCGCTTTTGCAAAGTAAGCATTTCTACGCCACAAACAGGGAAGCAACTTGCCATTGCGTCGAGACTTGCCCTCTATTTTATGCCACGATACAGAAATAATTCAAGGCAACAGTACAACCTTTGTTTGTTGAAAGTTGACACTTATGTCAAAGTTATTTAACAAGGTCTCAGCATCGTAAGCAGACTGAAACCTAATACTAGATGCAGATATAAATGATAGGAGGGAAGAGCCAAAGAGAGCCTGAAAAGTTAAGTGCCAAGCAAGAAAGTAACATCTAGAACTTGATAACAAAAGTACCTTGTCCTTAACCAAACCTCCAGATGTGAAAACCCCAGCATCTTCCAAACACTGAAGAACCCTTTTCTGCAAACAGTTGACTCCGATGAATAAAAAAAAAGGTCATATCAAGCGACAAGCAGATTGGAAATGGTGGCAATGGCTGCCACAGAAGCTCCACTAGTGGATGCAGGTTTAAAACCCCTTCTATTTTTAGAGGAGAACAGAATGGCATTTTTGGAGCTAGGCCTAGGTGTGATAAAAAATTTTCTTCGTGGTGGAAACATGCAATGTTTCTATAAGTCAGCAGAAACATGCAATGGTGCCAAAGGACTGCTTCAGTTAAACTTAATCTGGCATTTGATTTGATCCAACTATTACAGTATACACAAATGCGGTAAAGATCGGGGCAATAAAATTGGTCCATGCTCCAAAGCTCAAGTATGAGTAAACTCCTCAGGCTTCATAGAACATTCAGAAACCTCGCAAATAGCTAGTAATTCAACTACTTACTGCCACCAAATTTTGTAACTATCAGCCCAAAAGGTTGACATACGTAAAGCACGACGATTACATTGAAGCATGCAGTCCTAAGGCTAATGTGATGGCCATTTGACAAGAAGCAAAGTACGCAAAATGATCTCACTCTCACACTAGTCTGCTGACGAATATCCGGGAGGATATATTAACGAGATGATGGGATTGCTAATGGAGGTCCCCTTTTCCTCCCATAAGCTTCCCCACTCCCCAAAATCTAGATGAGAAATTTAAGGAAAAATGAAGAGAAACATGGTAAAAAAGAGTAGAATGGTGAAAGGATTTGAAGCTACACTGATCATGTCTGTATGCAAACATAAAACTACATCACTATGAAACTGCGACATAGAACGGCAATTGACAGAAACAAGTAATGCCCTGGAAATTAATATAGCACAGACCTAATGAATGATGACATATTGGCTTGATTGGGAGCAAGTTCCACACGTACCTCACTTTCATCATCCACAACTCTTTCCATTAAGTATAGATCGCAGTATTTCGTAATCTCCAACAACACCTCTAAAACAGAGGATCTAACAGTCACTTGCTTCTGCAGAAATTCAGTGGAATGTCAAGAAATGACTACCTCACTTTGCTTACAAGCAAATAACTAAAGGAGCAAGACTAAAGCACCTGAAGGTCCTCAGGATCAATTTCCTCCAGAATGATACCCACCAAACGGCATGTCACCTAGAAGCATTAAATCACGTTCATGGGTCAAATACAGAAAATTCATCCCTATTGCAAAAACAATGTCCATACCACAAAATGGTAAAGTAAGCATGTCCTCCATAGTTGCATGTTTTCCAAAGTTCTAGGAAAAAATGAAAAAAACGATGCCACAAGCTCCATAAACCATATTTTCTTACGTTAAGGAATCCTAAAAGACGCAGATGCATATAAATTGAACCACGGAGACATCAAAGATAGAATATATGCTCACCTTCCTTCCTTCGCATAATTTCTGCCTCACAATTTGTCCCAACGTTGGCTGCAATTTTGTAGGCATATATCAAAAGAACATCAACATATGAAATTGGAGCATGGAACCAACTAAAAAAGACAATTATGTTTCTTGGCCACCTTCACTGGCTGAAAGAAGTCGTCAACAACATTTTGAGCCCTTGTATCATCTGATGATGAAGCAATACCAGAAGATGCAGAAATTATGTTTGATTGAGAATTGACACCAGAACTGCTAGGTCGAGTACTTGGTTTCTTGGGTTGCCTTCTTTGTGTGGTACTAGGTGATCGTAAGAGTCTCCACGTGAAAACTATTGCAACAGCAAGTCCCGCAATTGCACCAACAGAGCGTGAATCCTAATATTAGTACCAAAAATGTCAGCATCTCCAAATAATTTACAAAATTCAAGGACCACACCAGAAAGCAATCAAGTTCGCTTGTCCCACCTCCCACCTTCCCCAAAAAGAGAAACAAAAAGAAAGACAAACAGCTTCTTTTTCTTCCCCATGGTGTCTTTAAGCACATGAGACGAGCATGCTATGGGGACGAAGCTGACAAGGGAAGCGCAGAGGTAGACACTGAAATCTGAATCTAGACATCACATCACATTTGTAATTTACCAGGTGGAAGAGAAATTACAAAGGGATCGAGTAGATTCACCTTTTATTTTTCTCCTCTTTCCGTTGAATCCGTTCAACACAAATTGAGGAATAACTCACACTCATTGACTATTTTCCACGAAGATTAGTTATACAGTTATACTGGTCATACATTGAGCAACATATTCCTAATCCACAGAAACAGAAAAAAGCACTTAATCCTTCTCGTACTAACTTCAAATCATCTTGCAACTATAACAATTTCAGGAGAAGAATCCAGACCAAAGCAGATAAAACAACAGGTAAGGAAGAAGACAGTAAACTCGCCTAATCATTATGTGCTAAATATTGCTAATTATTTGCAAAACTTATCTATCAACCTAAACCATAAATAAAAAGTTAGTAGCTGCCCTATAACCATCATTTCAGCGTAAATGCAGCAGAAATAATTAAGCATTGTTAATCTGCAAGAAGAGCTTGAAAGAAACCATGAAGAATCATCTGGTGTACAGGTACCATGACCCCATGGAGAACATTTCAAAGAGCAGAGGAGAATATCTCATCCAATAGACCCCACTTAGCAGGGCAAAGGATTTGTTATTGTTATAAGCTGTAAGAATATTAACTTCGCATTCATCTTAAACAAACCGAGAGTACCTATCTGAGCCCTAATCTGTAAACACTCGTCGAAATAATCTAATGAGTCCCTTGATTGTTTGTCTCCTTCCATTCTTCAATCAATACCTAACTCCCCCCAAATCCTATCAAGATCTTCAATTCAGACAAAAAAACTAACCCTTTTTCTTCATGAAAAGAGTACAAAACAAGAAAACAACAATAAATCTCAAAACAGAATCATTCTCAGATCCAGCAGGCATACACCAAGGCAGAGAAAGTACACGAAGCCGAACCAGGTTTTGAGAGAACAGAGTGAAAAGATCCGACATCTTGACGGTGAGATAAGCTCCAAAACGCTTGATCAGCTGGAGCAGCTCGTCCTTGGACGATTCAGCCATGGCGGAGAAAAGACCTGATCCTCGCGAGTATTCAAGGGACCTTAAAGTCTAGAATCTTCCATGGGGATCAGTACGGTTGACGGAGAAGGAAGGGGAGGCCGCCGCCGGCGTCAATAGGTCGATCGGTAGATCGGAAATGGTATCCCGGAGGGGAAGAAAGGGAAGCCCCGGAAATGGGAAGGGAGGAGAGAGAGAGACAGAGAATCAACTTTTGTTTTGAAAATTAAGGTTGATTTTATGTAAGACGGGTGTTTTTGCACGGTTTTTTTTTATTTTTTTTTAGGCATGTTTTGGTTTTTTTTGTTTTTAAAATTCGTGTATACTTTCGTTTTATTTTATTTATTAATTTTCAAAATGAGAATATGCTTTGGTTTGAAAAAAAAAACATTAAAAAATAAAATTCGTGTACATCCTTGCTAGGAATGTGCGTAGAGTAATTAGGTTTATGTAATTCGGGTTTACATATTCTAATAGGAAAAATACAAACTGTTTAAATGAATTAAATTAACAATGCACAATCAAAAATAGTTGAAGAATATTTATCATGAGAGATCGATGATGTGGTCAAAAGAAGCTTAAAAAATAAATTAGGACTAGTTATTTTGTGATCCACCTTTATTTATTATAGGGTACTTTCTAGATGACTAAAAAAAATATTGTTAAAAAAAATATTTAATTGGATCCGTTTGATTTGGAGTTTTTAATTAAAGTCTTCACGGGCCTGTTTTTAGGCCTCTTTCCTACCAAAAATAATGGTAGTATTTTTATTGTCAATTTACTTGCATTAGCCGTCGACTCACAAGGAATTGACTAGCAATTGGAGAGTGAAAGAGGAAATAACGAGGAAAAGGGTAGAGCTGGCCGCTGGGGGCCTGGGATTGGTGGTGTGGCTTCGCACGAGTCCTGCTGTATGTCCCCGACTCATCTCACAACAATCTCACGAGTGAGTTTGTTATCACTCACATAGCAGGATTAGGTGAAAAAACAAAAACAAAAAAAAACAATCAGCCCAACAGTGATTGGGGTGTGGGTCGTGTTTGAAGTCGTGTGTAAAATCAGAATATTTAGAAAATTTGGGTTTCCCACGATGAGAAATCTCTAACATGGATAATATATATAAAAGGTCAAAATATCTAAATTTATTATATAGACAAAAATCAAGGCGTCAAGATCGAGCGCTCTCAAGAAAATTTTTAAAAATCAACTCTACTAAAAGATCAATCTTATAGTACAAGGTTCGTAAATTATATTTATCTTAATAGAAATAAGTAGCTCGTCAAGTAGCCCATAGCCTACCATGCAGCTCGACAAGCAACACCTTATACTAGACTGACATGCTTTTAATAGCGGTGGAACTGACAATCACCGCCCAAGTGTCTAAATTTAGTTATCTATAAATACTTTAACATTTAATGCAAAATGTACAGATTAAATATATTTTTCAATTCTCAACTTAATTCTTACTTTGAATAGGTAATCCCGAGGAAATTCTTGGGACCTTTCTGAGAGTTTGATATTTGTATATTGATAACAGGATAAAAACACCATATTTTTATATAGTATTGCTTTTTAGGTACGACCGGCTCATCATATACTGAAAGGCCCAGAAGGCCTAGGAGAGGCAGTGGGTCCAAAATCCCTACAGGGAAGAAGAGACCGCAGGTGAGCCCCGCAGGTCGCAGCCCACCGACCGCGAGTGACCAGGGTGGGTCCCACGAGCCAGAGGTGGATCCCACACGTGGGTCCCACACGTGGGTCCCACACGACCAGGGTCCGCAGCTCGCATGGTGGTTCCCGCTGCCTGACACGTGACTTTGTCGGATAAGAGACACGTGGCTTCACTGGATGCGCGACACATCTCTCCACTGATCAGGTGACACGTGGCTCTGCTAGCTTCTTGACACCTCGCAACGCGAAGAAGGGTAATATGGGTATTCGATGGACAATGTTTACCTATAAATACCCCTGCCCTCCAAGGTATGATTCATTCAATACTTTCAGGTTTCACACCTTTCCTGCTTTTTATTTGAGGTCTCCAACCTTATCGAGCTCGCACTGACTTAAGCATCGAAGATGGACTCCGAGCAACACCCTCGGACCCTGTCTTACGAGCTACCTTTTTACAGGTTCCAGACCCCTAGTTGGCGACCTGCAACTTGAGAGCTTGTGATTAATCTGACCGACTTGACAACTTGTGACGTAAGCAAGCACAAGACGACAACGAGATTTTTCAACCGTTATCATATATGATGTAGGGAAAATATCCCCTGAGGACACGTGAACAAAGGATCCGAGATTGGACTGTCCGATCTGACCCGACTAGACCTGAACTTATGATCAAACCCGGTCAACCCCGATCAAACTTAACCGAACCCATCCTGGAAGATTCCCCTTCTCACCAGCAGTGTCTGACCGCTGACCGTTCGTCAATCGGAGCTCAAACAAGCTCAAACAAGCCTTTCGAAGATGCAGTGACAAAACTGTAAATACCTCACATTTCCCCTCTATAAATACCTCTCTCCCTCTCTCTCATTTCCCATCTTCCTCTCCTCTCTCCACCAGGGCTGAGCAGAACCGCCCGGCATCACCTGCCCGCGTCGTTTGCTCGGTGCCACCTGTTCAGACCAGCTGCCCGACATCGCCTAGTCGATCAATCTGCCTGACGACCGTGTCCGACCGTCATCTTCCCGGTGCCACCTGTTTGGCGTCGTCTGCCCGGCGACCTTGTCCGGCCACCACCTATCCGACCAGTCTGTCCCGCGATCCTATCCGACCGTCATGTGCCCAGTGTCGCCTGCCCAGTGACCCTGTCCGACCACTATCTATCTGGCCAGTCTGCCCGGTAACCCTTTATTCGACCATGTTCTAACCCGGCCCTCATTTGGTGCCACTTACCCCGCTTCCATTCGGCAATACTCGTCCGCTTGTTCATTTTTATTCTTCTCGCCCGACCACTTAGCTGATCCCATTCTCTCTGCTCTCTCTTGCTTTTCCCGGTTCTCCTCTCACAGGAGCTTCTAGCCACTTCTCACACATGCTGACTTAAATATCGGAGCGATCATCCAGAGATCATACCTCGTGTACCCTCTGACGTTGTTTGTTCATTTCCACTCAAGTCTTCTTCGATGCGGATCAGAATCACATCCAAATCACCTTTCACTCCTCCTCCTCCGAGCTGATTGAGTCCTTTCTATAAAGTCGGAGTTGTCTCAATCCGATCAGATCGGAACTTTGATGTATGCCCCTGAATAGTTCTGGGTGCGCACCACCGCAAAATAACATAATCAATTCCAATGAAAAGATGGGATTTTCAACGGTTATGAGGTAGCTTCCAAACCATTGAAACTTTTTTTTTTTTATGAAAAATTGTTTATTTATTTTTGGATTGGTAATTCGGTGGTTCTTCCTAATGACTTAATGGGTCATGCATCTATTTTAGAAATTAGAATAACATACATCATTTTAACATAATAGTATATCCTATTGTATACAAAATTATAACTAAAGAAATTATTTTTAAATAATTTAAATGCGTATTGCAATTGGTAATTTCAGTATAATTAATATCATAAAAAGGATTTTCACATAGAGGAAGCGAAAATACAATCAATTAGAATTTAGAAAATAAATTCAATTTCGAGGACAGACTTATAAAATTTAAGAAACGAAGGTCGATAAAATATAATAAAAAATTATTGTAGACATTTGTAATATAATAATAACGTTCTCCCCCCACCCCCCCACATAGAATATGTAGAATTGTGGGAATTAAGTCTGATGACTAGTTGCATCCTTGGCCAGTAAACCTAAGATGCTTGGTTATATAGATGTACAAGATAGATCTCAGAATATGCAAAATCGCTAGAATTATTTCTAGGAGTGATCTGTAGATACTTCCGAACGAAACAAAAATGCACTAGATGGGTTGCCCGAGAGATTTGACGGATTTGATTAGCGACTGCGTATTCGAACTTAAACCTCTCTTCAAAGGATCAAAATTTTGGCCTTCTTTTTCTTTTTTTTTTCTTGTTTTTGCATCTATACGATACAAAAAAAGTAATAAATAATAATCAAAATGGGTAAGATTTCAAGGTGTTTCTTATTTTAATGGAATATCCTTAACCCTTAGGTCGTTTCGTTACGCATTTTGATTATCAACAAACTCGACCCGGGTAGTGACACAGCTATATCAACAATTAATGAACTGCAGCTGAAAATTGTTTATATGTAGATCATATATTCATTAATTATTAGTCACTAAACATGTTATGTTAATCGAATTAATTAATTACAAGCAAGCACAGTTTAGCATTTAGCAAGCATAAGCTAGCTCGGTCATGCATATATATATATATATGGTCATGATACAGATCAATCACAGATGACTTGAGCATACATAGAGTGAATTAACAGCTTGAAGATGAACTTATGTAGCATCGATCGGTCAACCACAATTAGCTATAGGTAGCTCATTTACATGATCAGCCATGCAGATCATATGGATGCTTTTCATTAATAATATTGTTGGTTCGAAGCATCTCCTTCTCCAAGTGGAAGCAGTACGTGTCGAACACGGAGGCGGTGACGGTAACTCCAAAATCAAGCAGGAGAAGCATCTCCACCTCTAGCCTGTTGAGCTCTGCATTGCTCACCCCTCCAACTCTAGCATAGAATTCATTGTTATAGTGCCTGCAGCCAGATGAATTACCAATTAAAACAAATTACAATCAATACATGCACATGAGATATATCGATGAGCTAGACGAGTAATTAATTAATTAATTATTTATGAATTAGAGCTTACTCATCATCAAGCATCTTTGAGGCGATCATGAGACTGGTAACAAGCAGCCTATGCACGTTAAGGGACACCACGAGCAGCTGATCAGGGTACCTGTGGACCAACCTGTCTATGTAGATAAACCCAACCACAAAGCATGATGGACTGCATTTCGTGTATTTATATATCCTCTCCAGGTACTTGGGGATACTTATACTCGGTGCTCTAACCCCGTCAAACACCTTCAAATTCTTCCCCACCTGATCCCGCTGCACCTCCTCCTGCTCGTGGCGGCTCATCAGCACCAGCAGCTCATCATTTCTTGCAACTAATCGCTCCAACACCAATGCCAAAACCACCACTACTCTTGGCGTGCTCGCCTCCACCTCCACCTCCAGCTCCAGGCTCTCCTTCTCCTCACCCCCGGACAACATTTAAGGAACATTAACGTACCATCAAGTCATGATCGCCCAATTAATTGTTGCTGAAATATAAAATTAAGGCGATTTTAGGTCTCAAGAAGATGGGTGGTTGTCATCCAACTTTGGATTGGATGGATATAGATGGATGGATCTAATCTAACACTGTCCCTGTTCAATGTAAATATATATATTCTTGCTAGCTATTACTATTAGTTGTTCGTAAAGTATCGTAAAAATAATAGAGGGGTGTTTTTTTCCCCCTTTGCCTTGGTCCTCCCCTGCACCTTTCCATTTTACTTTTTTTTTTTTTTTTTGTCTTTTCTATTCAATTTATTTTTGTTCTTTAAAGGTCTAATTTTGCTTTCTATTTTAATTTGCTATATTTTCTTTCTTTTTTTTTTCTTTTATGTAAATTAATATCCTTTTTGTTATTTTTAAGTAAGTTACAATTTTTTATGTTAAACATACGAAATTAAATATTATTCAATTTAATAAATATAAAATTTGATACATGTACATAATATATATATAGATAATATAAAAAGATCGTACAAGGAAATCAATGAAACAGAAACTACTCACCAACATCAACACGCAGATGCAGCTAATTTAAAGGATCAAAATTAGCATATGCTGGCCATCCTTGCCATAGGCCATAGTTACCATTCCACGCTACGCATACATGAACAGCGGCAAGTTGGGCAAATACTCAAAACTAACCTTTCCAAAGTGCACTACGCACCTTTCTTTGGTAAATAAAAATTGGAGGGTCCGTGGTTCTTGAGAACCTAAAAATGAAATGGGCATGTGAGAAATTGAGAATGAGGTGGAACCATTTGCCACTGTTTAACTAACTATACACTATGATTGTTGGAGTTGAGTAATCTATCTTCTTCACTTGGGCTGTTGATGGAAGATATTTGAATGCTCGACTTGGAATTCATTTTGTTCCACTCGTTTTCAACCCGGAAGAAAATCCACTGAAAACGGCGAAATATCTCCAAAGCAGCGATCGTAAAAACAGTCAGGTAGTTATGCCGTAGATGTGCAGAAAGCTTGTAAGTCCATGTCCATCTTAGTACGAGATTGCTTAAAATCACCCAAACTTTAACCTGCACAGCAGATTTCAGTTTAAACACCTATTCTGCAATCAATTTATGTGGCCAAAGACGTGCTAACAGCAAATCAATTAAACTAGGAGTCGCTGCCTAGGCTCTGCCCAGCTCAGCCCACAAGGCAAACACTTCAGTTCGGGCAAGAATGCAAAACAGAATGCCTTGACCATGGGGATTCATTGCATCCTTCCTGTCCATGATATTCTAATCCTTTTTCTATCCGCTTCCAACTCTCAAGGGTAGTCACCTTGATTCTAATGAATTTAGGAGTTGGCCACAACTACGGCGGAATGGTATTGGTGAATCCATAATCACATCAAGGCAAATCTTCCATTAAGGATGCCCTTAATAGTGAAATTAGAGTGGACTTTTTTGGATCATTGGATTTGGAAGATCAAGGGCTGAGATTGATTGGTAGTGGATGAATAGTAAAACACTATTGGTAGTGGGTGAATAGTGAGACAATGCATTGTTCATGTGAGATTGAATCCTACCCTTTGATTTGTAGATCCAATGGTCCAAAAAAGTCCGCACTACTGTTTAAAAATGGATGTCCGCAATAGAACGAGACTCATATACTAGATATCCCCTGAATTGATATTATATATATATATATATATAACTTTTTCTGGAATGATTTGAGCCGATCCAAACCGTTGGATGTGTTCAAAATACGTGTTTTATAGGGGTATAA